>JANBPK010001247.1:0-47612 GCA_027579435.1 Candolleomyces eurysporus | reverse complement strand
CAGCGGCGATAGCGTTGTTCGCCGCTAAAGTAGCCATGTCTACTCTCGTCTCGTTCGTCGCACTCCCAATGTGAGGGAGGATCATACATCTTCCAGTATCCCCGGTCAGAAATCGTAGATTGCACAAGTCACTGTGGATATGACTGACCTTGGTTCACGCACCAGGGGATGGTCGATGGGAATCTTTGGCTCGCCTTCGACCACGTCGAGACCTGCGGCCCAAATTCCACCTTCTTTCAATACTTTGGCGAGTGCATCCGAGTCGACGAGTGTCCCTCGGCTAGCGTTGACCAGGACACCCGTCTTCTTCATCTTCCGCAGGAACGGCTCGTCGACGATGTGGTATGTAGACGGACCTCCAGGTGCGAGGACGAATACTACGTCGCTTTGAGCTGCGACGGTGTGCAGGTCTACTCGGCTAACAGACTTGAGACCTAACCGTTCAGCTAGAGCTTTGTCGCCCGCATCGTGCTCGGCTGAGGGCTTGCTCGATTGGGGGTTGAATGCGTAGAGGCAGTCGGTATACCCGAAAGGTACGAGGCGCGCCAAGGTGGCTTTGGCGATTCGACCGAAGCCGACGAAGCCGGCTGTGCGCTTGACGGAGGGATTCGGCGCGCTGAGCTGGGGCCCACAGAAGAGAAAGGGGGCCCAGCTGTAGTTTGGCCACTAATTGAAATATAATTAGTTGATTTATCGATATCGTGGTATAAAGACTATTTACCCTGCCCTCGTTGACCAGACTAGATGTTTCCTTGGCATTGCGACCGGCCATGAGCGCGAGCATGATGCACACATCTGCGACTGTACTTTGATGAGATACGCCAAGAGCGCAGGGTACTGTGGGGCACTCTTACCAGCTTCGGTGAGCACATCTGGAGTATACCCAAGAGCGATAGACCGTTTCGCTAGTTCCTTCACATCGACATGCTCTACAGCCAGAGAATTGAACATTCCAGAATGTCCACCATAGAGATCGTTCTGCACCTACCATATCCAACCGACATCGTGGACACAGCGCGCAAAGAGGGTCCGGCTACACGATCGAAGGTTTAGTCTTTGCCGCTTCGGTGATCACTTTGGTTAATGGGTACCTGCATCGATGACTTCGGAGTCAATCTGATTTAATATAAATATCAATGGGCTTTGCCTATGCAAATCAGCGAAAAAGGAACGCGACCTACCTTATCCGAAACCATTACAACTAACGCAGAAGCGCCAGGTACATGTTGCAGAAGCCACTGTCGGTCGCAGGCTCGGTCTTCTGGCCATACCACAAGCTGTTAGAGAGGCAAGATGGTGGTCAGATCATCCGAGATACAAGCAGATATTGCGGTATGCGCATGCACGGACATCGATATCCTGCCTCGTTTCAAGGAGTGGCATCACATCGGGGCCAAGACCTCGAGTTACGACAATCTTGGGTTTGGATCTGTGTCGTGTAGACCAGAATCGATCCTGTGGTCAATCGTCTGCCTAAACAGTGAAGGATGATACACACTCAGATTGCAATGGCATGACTTTTTACTGGTTGTAGCACTTGTAACTGCAGTAACCGCAGAAACGAGAGCGAGAACCGCGATAAGATGGAAGCGAACGGCAGGGCACGGGCCGCTCGGCGCCGCTGGTCCCTGGCACGTTCTTGATCTGCACCTCCAAGGACCCTGCTCTGCGCATATTCCTGCAATATCTTCAGCAAATAAGACTTCTCTTGCCCATTGGCATAGCCTCATCGACTATCGACTTGGAGGACCGTGCAGCACTGAGCGAGACGGCCCGATCAGTGTTCCGGCCGGANCGCCCCCACGTGATGATGGCGACGCGTTTGTGTTGGTTTGCTTGTCATTCACGTGTCTCGTTCGGTATAGACCCTTCAAGTGGCCACCGTCGTTGTTCTCTTACCCCACCCACCGCCATCCCTCATATACCTGCCACGACAGCCGACACACACAGCTGCATGGCCTCAAATATACCCGTACGTTTATTTCCTTTTATTTCGAGCATTTTTGGGTGTTTTCGTGGGCGGATGGGGCGCTGAGAGTTCAGAGTTGGAAATTAGAACATTCATAATCTGACGTTCGAATTGAACAGGTACAGACCCGCCGTGTGTTCAAAACCTCACGGACGACGGTCTCAGTGAAGGAGAACGAAAACGCCAACGCAGGACGCTCCAGCAGACTCACAGCAACAACACGAGGCGGAGTCGCAGCCGTCAAGGCAGCTGGCGCTGCATCCACCACCGCTGCCGCTGGCAGTGGCACCACCTCCAACGGCGCTGCTGCAGCTGGACTCGGCATGCGTCGCACCACATTTGCATCTAGAGCCAAGGCACTTGCCACTGAAAACGCTGGTACAGCGACGAAGGGCGATGGTGCGGTTAAGCGCAAGAGAGAGGCGTTTGGTGAAGTCGCTGGACCCGGCGCGAATAACAAGGGCACGAAGGCGCTCGGAGCAGGCGTGAAGGGCAAGGAGAAGGAGAATACGAAGGTGTTCGATGGGGTGGTGTTGAAGGCGAAACCTACCGTGCGGCGGCCCCTGAGCACCGTCGCCACGAAGCAGACCGGCAAGGAGGCTGCAGCTGCCTCGTCGAAAGAGAAGGTTGAGAAGAAGGAGGCCGTCGTTGCCCCCGCCGCCAAGCCTACCAGAACCAAGGCCGAAGACGAGAATGCTATGGTGGTTGATCACCATCCCCAACCACCTGCTGCCGCAGAGCGCATTCAAAGCCTCACTGTGCGCCGGTCCTTGCTCACCTCGCAAGACACCAAAAACGTCATCCCGCCTAAACGTTCTGATGGTACCCGGGGTCACCGTGTGCAGCGTCCAAAGGCCGAGCAGGAAGAGGATGAAGAGGAGGAACAGCGTGTGTTCAAGAAGCGGCGCACGTCGTCGGACGCCCCAGAGCCAGAGTCGAAGGCTCCCGAAGAAGAGGAGGAAGAGGATATCGAAGCCGCTTTGGAGGCTCGTATGGGGGTTGAGATGCGAGCATTTGCCAAAGAGGCAGAGGCCGATCCTGAAGAAGGCTGGGATGATTTGGACGCCGAGGACGGTGACGACCCGCTGATGGTGAGCGAGTACGTGGTGGAGATTTTCCAGTACATGAGGCAGTTGGAGGTATGTGCTCATTCTCCCCTCTTATCGATCAAGACAGCGTACTGAATATTCCTTGCTCAGGTCAAGACAATGCCCAACCCCAACTACATGGAGAGCCAGAAAGAATTGGCGTGGAAGATGCGCGGCATTCTGACCGACTGGTTGGTCCAAGTCCACCTCCGATTCCGTCTCCTGCCCGAGACCCTGTTCCTCTGCATCAACATTATCGACCGCTTCCTCTCCGCTCGCGTGGTCTCCCTGGCCAAACTCCAGCTCGTTGGCATCACTTGCCTCTTCATCGCTGCCAAGACGGAGGAGATTGTCGCACCTGGTGTGAGCCACTTTTTGAGCGTTGCAGACGCCTCGTACACCGAGAACGAGATTTTGCAGGCGGAGCGATATGTGCTCAAGACGTTGGACTGGAATTTGAGCTACCCCAACCCCGTACACTTTTTGAGGCGGGTGAGCAAAGCGGATGACTATAACGTCACTGTGAGAACGTTGGGCAAATATCTTTTGGAGATTGGGTGTTTGGAGTGGAGGTTGATCGCGGCGCCTCCGTCGTTGATGGCTGCTGCTTCTATCTGGTTGGCGAGGTTGGCTACTGGATTCGAGGAATGGGTAAGCGCATTTATGGTCTTGTGCTCGATTTATCTCGGTGCTGATGATTTGCTTTTTTGTAGACACCTAACCTTGCTCACTACGCTGGGTACAAGGAGAGCGCGTTGGTCCCTACGGCGAACTTGATGTTGAACTACATCTTGAAGCCCGTTCGTCATGAGGCTTTCAGGAAGAAGTATGCCGGGAAGCGATTCCAGAAGGTGCGTTCCGTTCATTGTTCTCCCTATTTTACTGCGTTTACTTAAAGTTCCCTTACAGGCCAGCGTGTACATGAGGGAGTGGGCACTTGCACGGTGGCCCGAGGGCCACACCGTTCAGTTGGTGCGGGAGCTGCCCAGGATCAAGGCTATGATCAAGATTCAGAGAGAGTTGGCGGAGCAGCAGGGTATGGAGGGTGAGGTGGCTGAGGGTGATGAAGGGGAGACTTTTGCGAGGCAATAGATAACGCTTAAATGCATGACGCGCGACGCCTCTCGTCTTCTTCCTTTGCTCTTCAGGATTCTCATCTACCCTTGATCTTACAACAACAGACAAACATCTACCCTGTCTCCATCGCATTTCACTCACTGTTTTCGTTTCCTCAACCCCTTGTATTACTAGTCCGCCTTTCTCCTGTTTCGATCTCTGGTCGAGGACCACGCACGCACAATACATTCATCCATCCTATTGACTGCACTAGATGTTTTGTTTGTTATCCGTCGTCGCCATTGTCATTTCGTTTAATCGCGCTTTCTGTTAACCTTCTCCTTTGTCGTCGTTCATCTCTCTCCACATTGTGTTTTGATAGTCAGGATGTAGCAAGCAGCATACTTAGCATATCGTACCAATAGCAGCATCTGCACCAGTAGCACGCAAGACATTCATCTGTGTTTAGCACAAACAGACTGGACTCATTTGTATAGTAATATACCTTGCATTATATTATTGAAAGCGAGCTCTGTGCAGTGATGGGATTAGGATAGGTATGTTGGGAGGTCTAATAATGTCTAGCAAGGACAAACGCGGAGTCGGGGAGAACAAGGGCTGGGGAAAACCCTGAATCCTCTCTAGACGACGAGCTCTCCCTCGACAGCCTCTGGTTCGAGAGCTAGCCGTTCGAGCAAGGTCTCGTAGCGGTCCCGGTTGGTGTTACGCAGGTATTTGAGGATTTTGGCGCGTTCGTGGACGAGCTTGCGGAGGCCGAGTCGGTTGCCTACGTCCCGCTTGAAGGTGGTTAGGTGTTTCCAGAGTTTGCGGATTTGGTAGGTTTTGAGGGCGGCTAAAAGTGGGGAGGTATACGTGTTAGGTCCGAGCACAACAGCTGACAGGGAGTGAAGGGGGGAAGAGAAGACGGGGAGAGGAGAAGGGAGAAGAGAACGTACCTTGAACTTCAGGCCTTCCAGGGTCGAATGGGTTCTCTGGGGTAGAGAACGCGAGGATGATCCTCCTCCTGTTCTCAAACGCGATTCCGGCAGCGTTTGCGTTCCTCAGATCCACGACTCTGGCGAATGCCTCGGCTTTGGAGCGTTCGACCTCGTTGGCTCTTTCGAGTTTGGTCGAGGAGCTTTCAAAGTCGGCGGTGGGCGAGCCGATGGGACGCGGCTGGGCAGCGGAGACGGATGCTTGGGCTGTCGCGCGCGGGAGGTAGTTGAAGAGCAGCTCTTGGTCTGCGGGGGAGACGCCGAATGCTGGTTGGGCGGGGACGTGGACGGTGCCGATGGGTGTTGAGTAGGGCTCGAGTGTTGCTGAGGACGAGGAGGCGGTAGCAGCAGAGGAAGAGGCTGCCTCAGCACCACCGGGACTGGCACCGGCAGCAGCAGAAGGGGGGTTGAAGAGAGCCTCTTCGTCGACGAGGACCTTTGCGAGGTCGCATTGGGGCCATTTGAGGAGCTCTTCGCTGGGACGTGTGCCGAGGACGACGCTGGGTCTGTCTCCGAGGGCCTCTTGTGCGCGTTTGGCCTTTTGGAGGATGTTCTTTTTGCGGATGACGCTGGAGGCCTGCTTGCGCGACGCTGCGAGGGCTGGGGAGGACGTTGAGAATGCCCGGGATGCTATTCTGAACATCGTTGGCGTCGAATATTTCCCGGTCGCGTTGGCTGGAGAGGTGCTGGCGGGTCCGATGCCGTCCGTTCCAAGCATGTGCAAACAATGGATGTGATGTCAGTCGCGTCTCCTGCACCTCCATCCAGACACGCGCCATGGCCGAGTCAACTGTCGAACCACGTCCTATCAAGCGGCTCAATGAAACCCTCATAAACAGAATTGCTGCTGGAGAGGTGAATGGCCTTCCTATGGTACGGTGCATCCAGCTTTACACGCATTGCAGATCATCCATCGACCCGCGTCTGCATTGAAAGAACTCATAGAAAACTGCCTCGACGCTGGCTCTACCAGTATTAAGATTACGGTGAAAGACGGTGGCCTCAAGCTCCTTCAGATCCAGGACAACGGTCATGGGATTCGCGTACGTCCAACTAGTGTGTGCTGGGTATGCATACGAGTGAACGAACGGCTTTGAGTGCAGAAAGCGGACCTCCCTATCCTTGCAGAACGGTTTACGACGTCAAAGCTATCTTCGTTCTCTGACCTGTCGAGGATTGCCACCTATGGTTTTCGAGGAGAAGCCTTGGCGTCCATGTCGCATGTCGCAAAGCTGTCTGTTACGACCAAGACCAAGAAGGATGGACATGCGTGGAAGTAAGCAAGGACGTCCTGTCTATATGGCTTTGGTGGTGATATTTGGCCTGCAGAGCTACCTACTCGGATGGAATGCTCGTCCCAGCCAAGCCAGGTCAAACGGCGGATCCCAAGCCTAGTGCAGGGAATGACGGGACCATAATTACAGTAAGCTGGCTCTCGTTAGTATGATGCGCTCAAGACCTTTCTGACCACTTGCTCCAGATTGAAGACCTCTTCTATAACACCCCTACGCGACTTTCTGCTCTCCGTAGCTCTTCAGAAGAGTATGCGAGGATTCTGGATGTGGTGACCAAGTACGCTATACACAACTCGAAAGTATCGTTCCAATGCAAAAAGGTATGACGCTCTTTTTGGTTTGCTTGACGTGTATAGTAGACTGAATTTAACTCCAGGCTGGGTCAGCTTCTCCAGAAGTAACGACACCGCCGAATGCTACCATCCCCCAGGCCATCAAACTGCTCTATGGACATACTATCGCGAATGAGCTGTTGCATGTAGTAGCCGGTCCTTCAGCCACTACCAGTGAAGTGGAACCTGATGACTCTATGGATGTGGACGAAGACGAGGATGATGGACCTAGTGCAGAGGATAATGTTAAATCTGGTCCTTGGAAAGCAGAAGTGCATTTCACAAATGCAAACTATCAAGCGAAGAAGACCAATTTCTTGTTGTTCATAAATCGTATGTGTTCTCTCTCCCTTTGTGTTCCTTGAATCCTGTGTTGTTAATGGGCTACTCAGATCGTCTCGTCGAATCTTCTCGGATGAAGAGAGCAGTCGAAGCGGTGTATGTCAGCATCCTACCCAAGGGTGCATCACCTTTCATCTACTTGAGGTAAATACCTTTCGATCTGCCTCGGCTGAGTCTTTTATACTTATTTTCGGTTGTGAACAGTCTCCATGTCCATCCGAAAAACTTGGACGTGAATATTCACCCGACTAAACGGGAGGTGCATTTCCTGGACGAAGATACGATAACGGACCGGATATGCAGTGCGATGCAGGCGACTTTGGCGAAACAAGCTACTTCGAGGACGTTCGAAACTCAGGTAAATTTATATTTCTATTATTTTTCTATGAGTTATCAATCGACTCAATGGACTGTTTGATAGACGCTGCTCACTAAACATCTGAACCCTATATCGACCCCTCGTATACTGTCCAGTGCGAAGGGCAAGGAACGAGCTACTGACGCTGATGGAGATGAGGAAATGAACGAGGATGTGCAGGAAACGCAGGTGACTCAAGGTACCTGCTTCCCTGCTCCTTGAATACTCCACGATGCACGCGACTAACCGTAACTTCCTATGACAGCCTCGACGTCGAAGCAGAAAGTCTATCCGCACTACAAAGTGCGAACTAACCTCGCAGATAGGACGCTGGACTCTATGTTCCCCGTTGCCAATCCATCTCAACTAGGCGTCGGCGGCGGCGGTGGCGGTGGTGGGGCTCAAATGCAGAAGACACGGAGCCAACCACAAGCCCAGGCGCAGACCCAGTCCCAGTCGTCCTCTGAAGTGACTGGGGGTAGTGAGGGTAAACGGACGAGGGAGATCAAGGAAAGCGAATGTTATTTGACGAGTGTGAAGAGTTTGAGAAAGGACGTTGGGAAGGCGAAGCATCGGCGTGAGTTTGACTCTAGCTGGTATGGAGTGTTTTGTTTACAATACGTATACGCTACGCAGAGCTCACAGAGATATTCGAGAAGCATACGTTCGTCGGGATTGTGGACCTGGAAAAGTGCCTTTCGATCATCCAGCATTCGACGAATCTGTATGTGGTTAACCATGCGTCTGTAGCGTGAGTCGTTCTCATTCGTTCTTCTCTTCTCTCCCTTTCCTGCTTCCTACTCCCGTTCATCCAGATACTCAAATATGTTTTGTTCTATCTAGAGAAGAGCTCTTTTACCAACTAGGCCTACGCCAATTCGGCGACATGAGCAGACTGAAGTTGGAACCTCCCCCGCAACTTCGTGAACTGCTTGAGATTGCGGTTGATGCAGAGGATACGAGTTCTACGAAGCTGTCGAAGGATCGAATCGTCGAGGTATGCACTCCACTCCTTCCTTTCTCCCTTTTTCATTCCTCGTTTTCCAAGGCTTACTCGCACGAAACCGTCTCTACCCAGAAAATCCACGATTTGCTCGTAACCCGACGCGAGATGTTGACCGAGTACTTCTCGTTCGATATCAGTGAAGATGGGCGTGTGCTTAGTTTGCCGCTCCTCTTGAGGGATTATATACCCAACCTTGATAACTTGCCTAGCTTTTTGATGAGATTGGGGCCTCAGGTCAGTGCATCCCCTCTCTCGTTCTCTCGTTCTCCCAATCAATGTTTCCCGGGATGTTCAAACTGCCAGCTAACTCGCTATGTTTTAATTTGTGGTGTTAGGTCAACTGGACGTCAGAAACCGAGTGCTTCGAGACGTTCCTCCGCGAACTGGCCTATTTCTACGCGCCTCTTACTTTCCCATCGGACACTCCGGATACCTCAGTAGCAGATAACGATGAAGGGAAGGGGAAAGATGCGGATCAAGACAAGGCAAACGCGGCAGAGAAGTGGCAGATCCAGCATGTCCTGTTCCCTGCGATGCGGAGGTACCTCGTCCCGCCTAAATCATTGGTTGATAAAGATGTGGTTCAGGTGGCCAGTTTGCCAGATTTATACAAGGTTTTCGAGAGGTGTTAGTCGTTCATCATCATCATACTACTAGACTGCCTGCATACTATGCCGTTTCAATATGCACATAAACTGGGGTGGCATTTCATACCCACTCTGCGAACGAGAGTTGAAAAAANGAGAAAATGAAATTATTGCTTCTAGTACCAAAAGAAAAGAACACTACTATTACAGACTACGCCAGACTCAAATATCCATCTTATCCTCTTTCTCCCACCCAGGATTCTTCTGCAGAATGACAAAGCCTTCGAGGACATTCGCAAACGGAATATACTCCTCTGTAGCCAACTCTGCTCTCTCCGTGATGCCCAACCGTACAGGCGTCTGGTGCGTCTGGAAGCCCGAGATAGTACGTGGTTTGCCTGCTTGGCCTACGACGTCGATAGCTTGTCCGACGCGCACGGTGACGGGGATGTTGTTGAGGTCTTCGTCGAGGGTGATGAGGAAGCGGGGGTACATCGAGGGTGTGAGGAAGTAGAGCATCCAGTGGTATTTGTCGAGTACGACTGTCAAGAGTCAGTCAGTAATGAGAAAATATCTGAGATGAGTGGGAGAAAGACAACTCACAGCCCTTGGCGTCCGTAAACGCAGTAAGCGTAGCCAACAACCCAGCAACCGCCGGCCTACTCATAATACTCCTATCCGAGAAGAACGGATTCAACCCAACCGTCCCTTTACCCATATGCACCAACCCCTGTGCAATCCGAACCATAAACAAGCAATCCGCTTCTTTCTGGTAGTACCCAGCCAACTGCCGGAGCATTTGGGCGAGGCGAGCGTTGTTTGTCCCGGCACCGACGAGGCCCATGGCGAAGATGGCGTTGAGCGCGACAGAGAGGTCGTTGTCGTGGCTGTACCGCGAGAGGGTGTCGAGGATGGGGAGTTGAGGGTTTGAGGCGCTTACGAGGCCGATGGCTAGAGGCACGGATTTTCGGATTATGGGTTCGCCGTAGTGCATCTGCCAACATCAGAGTCAGCACGTTCGTCATCCATAGAGACGAAGAGGACGTACCAAGTGGTTAAACTGCCGCAAGGCCATCTCGGAGCCGATATCCTCTCCCATAGCGATGAGAGCGATACCGAGGACAGCGAAAGCCTGGAAGGTATCGTCCTTCTTTTCTGCAGGCTCCTCCTTCTTATCGCCCTCCTTCTTTTCGTCTTTGCTCTCCTCTTTTGGCACGGAGTTGATATGTTCGTCGCAGTAGTGCAGCATCGTCTGCACTCGCAGGACGTTACCCGTTCCAGCGAACGAACATGCCTCTACGATGACCTGAGCGGTTTTGGATATAGGATGGTCGATGGCTTTGAGGGTTTCGATTGTCGCGTCCGAAGCATCTTGCAGGCCTGTATTTATGAAACGAAGCAATGTGAGGAATGAGTTACTTTGGAAGAAGGAGGGTACACACCAAGGTAAAGCAACCCAAGCCCCAAAACCAAATACCTCGCCCACTTCTCATCCAAAGACTTGTCCCCTACCTCGGCCTTCTCCATCAAAGTCTCCAAAATAGTCCCAGGAATCTCTCTATGTTCACTGCCAACGAAGATGAACCCAAGAGCGAGTGCAGCCAAACTTGCAACCTCCATCGTGTTCGAGGATTCGACGAGAGGTAGCAAGTATTGCACGAGGTCTTCACGGTGTGAACCTGCGTATGCGAGTCCGAGACCGATGATGGCGCTGGTCTTGAGAGGGACGGATTTGTTCTCGAGGTACTCGCCCAGAAGAGCGAGGGCGGCATCAGCCTCGGTGCGTACGCCGCAGTTGAGGATACCGGTTGCCAGGAGCGCACCAGCCTAGGAAGATAAATATCAGTCAGCCAGAGGGACAGAAGATGAATGATGGGATAGACGGACCTTAATGGTCTCTTCAGCGGAGTAGGTGTATTTGTCGACGTGACTCAAACCGATATCGGTGTCCCAGAGTAAACTGAGGCCAAGGGAGGCAGCAGCGCTGAGCATACCTGAGTTGGCTGAGTACTATTGACAACGTTAGCGGCGGTGAATAGACTCACCGTGGTCCTTGTTCTTGTAGATCCAGCTGTTGCCCTCTTCAGCTTCAACCATGAGCTTATCGTTACCGAACCCGGCGTTAACGAAAGCATTGACAAAGGTGCCTGCGAGATTTCCTCTTGCAGAGTCGATGTTTGCAGTGGTTCCCGGTCCTACACGGCAAAACTACGTTCGAAATCACGTTTCTTCCACTTTGAATAGGAATAGCGGCTTACGAGTGTTCTCAAGATGCGATTTGTACACATCTTCCAGACTCTTAGGATCTGCGACGCCGACCTCTTTGCCAAATGCACGGAAGTGAGTACTGAGGTTGGTATTGCTCAGACATTCGACAAGGTCTTCCGGGAGTTCCTCTGAGAAGTCGGCCTCCGCTTCTTCACCCTCGTTCTCGGAAGGGGGTTGCAACCATTCGAATGGAACACCGGCTCGTGCAAGCATGAACGCCAATTGTCGTTTCATGAGTCTATTGCCAATATCAGTTGCTGCTGCCAGAGGTCTAATGATAAATGTGACATACGGGTTTCCAGGAGCGTTGAAGCCTTCCCGGACGAGATCAGGGTCGTTCAACCGGACGGCCACAGAGAGAGCTTCTGGGAATTTGTCATGCTTGACGTATATCTTGTGAACGGTTTTGAGGAAGGAGATGTCATCGGGAGGCGGTAATAGGTTAACGCATCTGCGGAGATCCTGTTAGATTTGGGTGCATATGGAAGTGGAGGGTGCGATATCCCACCTGAGCATATACTGGCAAACGCGACTGAAAGTATTTTCGTCAACAAGCTCTGTAAGCTCGTTGACAATTTCCAACTCCTCCAATAGATCAACGGCGTCCGGTTCAGCGTTGTGTCCAAGGAGGAACGTAGCGCACTTCTTGCCCAGGTTCCGAAGATCGTCGGTGGTTCCGGGGAGTTCTGGGACAGCGGATTGCTTATTAGCGGTGTCGGTGGTATCCTCTGCAGCATCGGTTTCTTCACGCGCAATATATTCTTCGCCGAGCTCTGCAGCGAGATGTCGGACGTATTCGTGTCCCCATGAGCCTGGATCTGTGAGGGTTGCGTCGGTGGGCTTGAGGGCGTCTGAGAGGAGGCGATATCGCAGGGTTCCGCGGGGTTGGGTGTCGGAGTAGGTCATTGCGAGGACGGAGAGGATGTCGGCGAATAGACTCTATCGTTTGAGCAAGATGGATTGATATTGAGCGCAATGAGGAGACAGGCACACCGAGCGTACCTTGTTGTCCGATGGCGACCAAGTCTCGTAGAGAGCTTGGAGATCGGGGTAATGTGGTCTGAGGAATTTAAGAGGTTTGGGCACGGAGGTCATTGAGGACGTCGATGTTCTGATGAGTGTCCGGAGACTCTCCAGAGCTGGTCGATACAAATCCGCGTTCTTCTCCTGCAAACGAATGATTTTGAGCGGAACGAAAGCGACTGGTAGTTGAATGAATTTACTTTCAGTCGCTCGACCAGCATTTCTAGCTGGTCTTTCAACTGCTGGTCCTCTTCAGACTGCGTATGAAATGCTGAGTATATTGCATCCTCGAGAACACTAATTACTGACCAATTCCTCTCCTTCACCCTCCTTGGTGTCCTTGAGGAGCTTTGAAGAGCCTTCAAGATTTGGCTTGTCATCTGGCTTCTCCTTCTTTTCAGGGTCTTCAGAGTGGACCTTGATTTCGAATTCCTGGGGTTTGGACATGGTAGAATGGGCGGTGAAGGCTGCTCAGTCCAGAGCAAACACGAATACTGAGCGCGACGCGCGTCCCATCATTTCCCACGACCCGGTAATCATCGTAATTACCTGAGCGTCAAAGGGGCGTCTTTGCAGGTCGTTCAGAGCGTTTTTCTGCTTCGAATACATACGATACAGACAACCCTCGAGACATATAGAATCAACAACAGGATCAATTTTGGGGACATACAGAAAACTATTCACGACAGTACACCCCCCCCTGCAACCAGCTTATGTTGGTCCATTCACATGGCAGACTCTGTAGATGAGGCCGACAATCGACTTGCTTCCTGCTTCAATGACGCGGCTTTGGCTATATCTTCTTCTTTTCCCACAGCATCGAAGCGCATCCGGAGGAGGGAAGCCAGTTTGAGGAGCCATTTAGCTCGACTCTGCGACCCAACAGAATAATAACACGCGAGAAGTTCATTGCAGTGAACTATTGCTTCTTGGAGGTGGCAAAGCGTGTGGGTCTTCTTGTATATAGATTGGAGGGATACGACAATCATTCGGAGTGTATTTGAGCGGTATGGATCAGGAAGCCTGAGTGCTTCCCGAAACAGGGAATTGGCCTCCTCAAGGTCAGGGATAGCTCCTGTGCGCCGAGAACGATACAAGAGTGCAGTGCCGAGAAAGGTAAGCGAACTTGAGCGAGTTGGATGAGGTGATGGTCGAAGTTCAAGGACTTCACGAAGCAGGGTTATTGCCTCCTGAAGGTCAGCCATGATTCCTGTGCGGTGGTAACGGTACAGAAGTGCAGCACCGAGACCGCCGAGCGAGTTTGAATGGTGCGAATGAGTCCACGGTTGATGTTCGAGCGATTCACGGAACAGGGAAATGGCTTCGTCAAAGTCCGCCAGACACCCGATCCGATTGGCACGGCAACTAACTGCACTGCCTAGAGCTGTAATCAGCAAAGGGTCTGCAGGTCGGACTGCAAGTGCCTCACGACACAAGTGGACGGCGGAATTGTACTCCGGTAGCTTGAAGAAGTCCTGCCCGTGATTCAAATGAATGTCCGAACATGTGGAGGCATAATCTGTGGCAGCAAGGATCCCTTTGCTAGATCCAATGAATAAACCCGGGTTTTGTCGGAGAAGCCTGAGTTTAGACTCAAGGCAGCAAAGGAAGAGGCGAACATGATGAGACGGATGTGCGAAGAAACCGCCCGATCGACTTTGGGTTGTTAGGAAGTCATGGAGAGAGGTGTGGCAGAGTGTGACTGGTACGTCATCTGTCCCTGGAACTTGAATAATTGCTTGCAAGTTCACGAGGACGTTGACAACCTCGTATGTATGGATTCCGAGGAGCTCTGCAATTCCTGATGTTGGGAGGGGTACTTCTAGTAGGGCAATGGTTGATATAATCTCGGAGAAGCGGGGGAGGTCCTTGGATCGAGACAAAGTTTCGGCGTACAGCCCATCAAGCCCCGGATTCATCTCGAGGGCCAAGGGAAGGCGATCCATCGGTGTCATTGCGTGGCTACCTCTGGTGTTCATTCCCATAATAAATTTGAAAACTGCTGATGCGAAGATGAATGATCCTCCGATATGCTCAACAAGCTTTCGCCTGTCATTTGGGGCAGGCCATTCTCCGTGCTGCTGAACATATGCTTGGACAACTGAGTCACGCCTACATCCATCCTCGAAAAGGATGTGCAAGAAGGTGGCAATGTCGTTGTCAGAGCAATGGTCCACAAGGTTGTCCAACATGACCGCTGGAACATTCAGGCGTGAGTGGATGTGCTCTTCCACCCGGCTCGTGATAAAAATGCGCAGGGGAATAAGGGGGTTTTCTTTGAAGAAAGCCAGCATTCCGTCGATGAGCTCCTGGACTTCATCCTTGTTATCGCACTCGTCCAATCCATCTAGTACGATGAGAAACGGGCCTTTTATCAACGCCCCAATCGTTGCCCCTCCTTGAACGGCAGCTTTGAACGGTGCATAGACCAAGCGCTGCATCCGAACCCGCAGCGAAACCCCACCCTCGTATGGCCTCACCAACGCCGGATTGGTATTGACCGCTGCACATACAAAGGGTTCCGTCCCGGGAATAACTGCCACCATTTGGCTCGCCAGAGTCGTGGCAAGCCTCCATATCTTGCTCCTATCCCCTGCATTCCGGAAGAAAAAGAAGCTTATCACTGGTCTATCCTCCCGCTCGGACGTGTCGCAGACCTCCTGAGATATCGAGGATTTGCCGCTCCCGACGTATCCATGCATCCAGCGTACATGAGGCTCCGAATCGGTCGTGATATCGCTCCTAGCCCAGGTGTTGACATTCCTGACTACCTGTAACCTTGTGCCAGGAAAGCAAGCGGAATCGGGAGGTGATCGTTTTCGATCGCGGGTATGGGATGCATCGATGATGGGCCGAAGAATGTCGAATGAAGCTGTAGAGAAAAGCAGTTAAGGTTCGCAGGAGATCGAATTGACGAAGCTATTGGTATGTCTACTTACTCCTTTGCTCGGGATTGATACTGGGAGCGTACTGGTTGACTTGGTAGGCGACCAGGTTTTGTATCTGGGTATTTTGGGATCTTTGGAATAGGTTCATGGGTACCTCATTGAAGCAGAGTAAGATCTCTCAGACAGCCTGGGCTGCATTAATATTGGCACTTACTTATACTCTTCTCGGAGTTGAGAATCCCAACCGTGACCGAAGCAGAAATGCAAGCGTTTTGGGTTCTCTAAGATATGGAGAAGAGGATGTGTACAGTCCCGAGCGCTGGACAGAGGGTACGTGGGTCAGCGGTATGGTGAAGGGATGGTGGGTGAGTGACTGGAAGAAGAGATCGAAATGCTGTGGACCCTGGGATTTCGAACCCCTTCCCCAGCTTGCGCCCGAATATTGGGCGTCAAGACGTCAAGGAGCTAAAGGACAGCCTGAACCGTTATCAGTCACGGCTGGTTTCTCAGGCCTGTGCTCAATTGGCTGTAGATGCAGGATCGTCAAATTCTCCGCGCTGGCTTGTACAAGGCTCAAAGTCGCTGAGGTCGACAGTGGCTTCCTTTCCACGAATCGGATGATTCGAAAGTTCATTGACAATTGTCTCCTTCAAAATTACGCACTTCCTTTCCGCGTTTTAGTTACCAGCAGACCAAAATAGACTATCCGTAGCGCTTTTCAAATCTACGGATATATTCACCAAAAAATCATACCACATTCAGCTCTGCGAACAGTACAACAAAAGTGGGACATTCGGACGGAAAAAGAAACTATTCCCGGGCAACTCACGACAGTGTACCCCTCCACCCCTGCAACCGGCCCATGTAGGTACATTTACGCGGCAGGCTCTCTAGATGAGGCTGACAATTGACTTGGTTCTTCTTTTGGTGTTGCGAGTTTGGCTAGATCTTCTTTCAGTGCTGTGAGTTTGGCTGGATCTTCTTCTTTGAATGTTGCGGGTTTGGCTAGATCGTCTTCTTTCAATGTCGTGGGTTTGGCTGGATCTTCTTCTTTCAATGTCGCGGGTTTGGCTAGATCGTCTTCTTTCAATGTCGTAGGTTTGGCTGAATCTTCTTCTTTCAATGTCGTGGGTTTGGCTGGACCTTCTTCTTTCAATGCCGTGAGTTTGGCTAGATCTTCTTTTCCCGTAGCATCGAAGCGCATCTGAAGGAGAGAAGCCAATTCAAGGAGCCATTTAGCTCGGTCCTGATGCCCAACATGATAATATGCGAGAAGTTCACCACAGTGAACTATTGCCTCTTGAAGGTGGGACAGTGTGTGGGTCTTTTTGTACATGGCTTGGAGGGATATAACAAGATTCCCGAGTGCAGCTGAAGTAAACGGACGAGGCAATGGTTGAAGCTCGAGTACGTCACGAAACAAGGAAATGGCCTCCTCAAGGTCAGCCATGGCTCCTGCGTGCCGATGACGATCCAGAAGACCGCCACCGAGATTGTTGAGTGAGTGATGACGATCTGGATGAGGCAAAGGTCGAAGTTCAAGGGCCTCACGGTGCATGGAAATGCCCTCCTCGAGGTCGTCCGTGGTCCCTGTCCGCTGATGACGATCGAGCAGTACATTTCCGAGATTGTTAAGTGATTCAGGGCGATCCGGATGAAGCAGCGGTCGAAGCTCGAGGGCTTCACGGTGCATGGAAATGCTGTCCTCGAGGTCATCCGTGGTTCCTGTCCGCTGATGACGATCTCGGAGTGCATAGCCAAGATCGTTGAGTGAGTCTGAGCGGTCTGGATGGGGGTATGGTCGAAGTTCGAGTGCTTCACGAAGCAGGGAAATGATCTCCTCAAGGTCAGCCATGGTTCCTGTGCACCGATGACGAGACTGGAGTGCACTGACGAGATTGCTGAGTGAAGTCGAGCGGTGTGGATAAGGGTATGGGAGTTGTTTGAGCGCTTCACGATACAGGGAAATGGCCTCCTCAAGGTCCTCCATAGTTCCTGTGCGCCTATGACGATCCACAAGCGCACCGCCGAGATTGTTGAGCGAGGTTGAGCACAGGTGAACCGGTTGAAGTTTGAGAACTTCACGCTGCAGGGAAACGGCTTCGTCAAAGTCGATGAGAACTCCTGTCTGGTTGGCACGGCCAAGGACCGCATTGGCCAGGGTTCCGACCAGCTCGAGGTTGCCAGGTTGGAGTGCAAGTGCTTCACGACACAACTGGACGGCAAAATCCGACTCCGATGGCTTGAAGTAGTGTTTGCCGCGGTAAGCATGATCAACGGAATGCCAAAAGGCATAGTACGCAGCAGCAGGGATCTGTTCACTAGAGTCTACGAGCAAGGCTGGATTTTGTCGCAGATGCTTGAGTTTACACTCAAGGCAATGAAGGAAGAGGTGAACATGATGGGAGGGATGCGCAAAAAAANCCGTCAGATCGACTTTGGGTCGTTAGAAAATCACGAAGGGAGGTGTGGCAGAGTGTAACTGGTATATCGTCTGTCCCTGGAACCTGAATGATTGCTTGCAAGTTCACAAGGACACTAACAACTTCGTACGTGTGGATTCCGAGGAGCTCTGCAATTCCTGATGTCGGGAGGGGTGCGTCTAGAAGGGCAATGGTTGATATGATCTCGGAGAAGTGGGGGAGGTGCTTGGATCGAGACAAAGTTTGGGCGTAAAGCCCATCGAGGCCCGGGTTCATCTTGAGGGCCAAAGGAAGGCGATCCATCGGTGCTACGGGGTGGCTGCTCTCGGTGTTCATTGCCATAATAAAGTTGAAAACTGCGGATGCGAAGACGAACGATCCTCCAATATACCGGACCAGCTTTCGCCTGTCCTTTGGAGTAGGCCATTCTCCGTGCTGCTGAACATATGCTCGGACAATCGCGTTACGCCTACATCCATCGTCGAAAAGGACCTTCAAAAAGGTGGCGATGTCGTCGTCGGAACAATGGTCCACAAGGTTGTCCAACCTGACCGCTGGAACGTTCAGGCGTGAGTGAATGTGCTCTTCCACCCGGCTCGTGACAAAAACACGCAGGGGAATGAGGGGGTTTTCGTTGAAGAAGGCCAGCATTCCGTCGATGAGCTCCTGGACTTCATCTTTGTTATTACACTCATCCAACCCATCCAACACCATGAGAAATGGGCCTCGTGTCAACGCCCTGACCCTCTTCTTCCTCTGAACAACAGCCTTGAACGGTGCATAGACCAAGCACTGCATCCGGGCTCGTAGAGAAACACCTCCTTCACCTGGCGCCAGCAATGCCGGGTTGGCTTGCACAGCTTCACGTATGAAGGGTTCTGTCTGGGGAATAACCGACGCCATTTGGTTTGCCAGAGTCGTGGCAAGCCTCCATATCTTGCTCCTATCACCTGCATTTCGGAAGAAAAAGAAGCTTATGACCGGTCTATCGTCCCGCTCGGACGTGTCACAGACCTCCTGAGATATCGAGGACTTGCCACTCCCAACGTAGCCATGCATCCAGCGTACGTGAGGCTCCGAATCGGTCGTGATATCGCTCCTAGCCCAGGTGTTGACGTTCCTGATCACCCGTAATCTTGTGCCAGGAAAGCAAGCAGAATCGGGAGGTGATCGTTTTCGATCGCGGGTATGGGATGCATCAATGATGGGCTGGAGAATGTCGAATAAAGCTGTAGAGATAAGAGTCAAGGTTTGTGGGAGCTCTCATCGATGAAGCATCTACTGACTCCTCTGCCCGGCGCTCATAGCCAAAGCGTGCTGGTGGAGGCCGCCTTCAACTTGGTAAGCAACCAGATTTTGTATCTGGGTATTTTGGGATCCTTGGAGTAGGTTCATGGGGACTAATTGAAGCGGAGTGAGATCTCTCGAACAGCCTGATAGGCGTTATACAGAATTCATACTATCTTCTTTTATACCGTAACTTGAAGGATCCAAGCGTCTGAGCGTAGAGTCTCGGAAGAGAACGTACAGAGTCTCCAGTGTTGGACAGAAGGTTCGTAGGCCTGCAGTATGGTAAAGAGATGGTGGGCCTCGGAAGAGCTGTGTATCAAGGAATTGAGCTGCTGTGAACCTCCTGGGAACTCCTACCCCGAACAGTTTGCGCCGGCTAGGGATCGAACATTGGCATCTGGTAGGAGCCAAAAGGCAGTCTGAACTGAGTACCAACGACAGCGACCGTTCGACAGTGAAAAACAAGCGCGTCCAGTTAGGATAATCAAACGGTGACAACCAAAAAAATATGATGAGAGTGGGATTCGAACCCACGCCCTACGGACCAGATAGCTACCTTTTTTTCAAAGTTGAAGAGAAAGTGTAGAAGGGGGATTGGACATCTAATGTCCTGGTCCTTAGTCTGGCGCCTTAGACCGCTCGGCCATCTCACCACGACGTTTTTGGGGCGCCAGGTGGTCTTCAGCCCAGCCCTGGTGAGTCCCTAAGCAAGGGGGACATCGACCGCTCCTCGCTGGACAACTTGAAAGAGAAGTCTCTTCAAAAAGAGTTGGGTGTTTCCTGACTGAAGCGTGGATTATTCAACATTGCTATCGGGAAAAAAGGTTGTTAGGAACTGGGGTCGCTGTAATCGATCACCGCAGAGTAATAATAGTACAATCCAGTTCGTCAGAAAACAGAAGCGCATCAGCAGGAAAGCCACCAAAGTCCACATATTAAGCACACCAGCCAACCTCAAACCACCTTGCGCAACGAGCTTCTCAAGGACGAGGTTATCGTCCAAAGCAGCCATATAAGCCCGGGTATCCAAAATGGGAGGCTTCGCTGCCCTGGCATGGCTGGCTTCCTCAACCTCGGGCTCCGTCGTATTATCTTTCAACACCAGAGGCCAAACGTACTTGCAGTTGAGTGCGTGAACGGGTGTAGACCAAGCGTAGGGGCAAACGAGGGGACCGTCGGGTAGGATATCGACGCGTTCACGAGGAGCTGAGCTGACAATGTTCAGGAGGGCTCTTGGAAGTGTCCAAGGGTTGCTGAATGCCCTCGAGACTACGGATAAGATGGACTCGGATTGGCTTTCGGGGACGGGGGTGGGGACAGCGGGACACGAAAGCCAACCATCGATATCGTTAATCCATTCCCTCTCAATGCCTTCCCACATGACTCTTCGAATTAAAGGGTCGTATATGGCGTGACGGAGAGCCAGTTCAATTTGTTGCGAAGGGATGGGGAGGTCGCCGCGGTCAGGCAATGGACTGGAGTACTTGGGAGGAACGATTCGGATGAGCCGGGTGAGGAGTCCAGTGTCCCAGACGCGGTGCAAGTTGCTTAGTCGACCTTCAAAGTAGACTAGGTTAGCATTTCCACCGCGTTGGCGTCCAGTGAGGTGAAGGGGTTGGTGCAAATCTCCGATAAAGTGAACTAGGAACCTGAATGCTTCTTCCTCTCGGGGACCGGCAGGGCGAGGGGCAAAGGGCCTCTCCCCACCAACACGCAAGAAGGTTGCTCGGCGGGGTGCGGTGGGCACTAGCAATGTCCTTTCGCTGTTGTCGTGCTCGTCAACCCCACTCCATTCCGCCAGAATCCCAGTCACATTCTTGATTGCGTCCAACAGATTTATTCTGTTCGTTCCAGCCCAACCGCCAGCACCTGGGTATTGGCAGTCGTCTCCCGGATGGTCGTCCACCGCTTCGATGTAATGCATGGCTGAGGACCAAGGCATTCTCACCCTTTCGCGGTCCGCCCAGGTGGCAATGGGGGCGAGGTGACATTGGCGTCGGAGAGTTGCTTCTGAGTGGTCCGAGGGTTCAATATCCAGCAGTTCGCATATAACCGGGAGGACGGAGGGATGGAGATGAATCTGAGCAATGGTGGCAACGATTTCGTGTCCTGAGCACGCGTTAAGTCTCCGACCGAGGCTGAGAGTCAGAGTATCACCGTACCTGCTGCGCCCCACGCATATACGAAGGGTAAAGCGGGCGCTGCAGCTAAGAGAGCAAGACGTAGTTGCATCCTGGCCTGGCGGGTGATGGAGGAAGGAAAGGCGTAGAATCGGGGGATGTTGCAACTGATAGATATCCTATATAGTCGGCCTTTGACAGGTTGCTTTGACCCACTTCCGGCGCTGTCCTGCCACCGGGTTCTACTTTCGTCCCGCACAAGTCCCAATTTAAACGTGACAGGAGACTTGAGGAGGCTATTAGCTACGCCTGTTTGAGGTGAAAACCTTCGCAGTGTGCTAATTCGCTCATGTATTAGCCCAGAGTTATACGTAATCAAAAAGCATGCAAAATATAGTCAGAATGTCCTACAGATAGCCCAAAGCCACAGCAGATTACAAGCTCCCTACCGGCATTCTTGACCCTCTCGGTGCGTTTGAGGTGGATGGCTTGAGGTGCATCAAGACTGTCGTACTCTTCCGGTTCATCCTCTATAAATATTAATACGACCGTGCGTTCATCCGCACGGATCTAGGGCTGACCAGAGAGCTTCGGCGACATCTTGGAGAACAATTGGATCCTGGCCAGTTTGCGAAAGAGGTTAAGTGGAAGCTCGTTTTTGTTGTACATCAGGGTGGACAGGGCAGGGTGCTCAATCTGGAGGTGGAGGAAGATGAAGAGCAGTCGAGATGAAGCGTTATGTCTTTGAGGTTGATTATATGGAAGCTATGTAGGACAGTTGTATTGGGCTATGGGTTCCCGAATAGTGATGTCAGACTGCTTGTTGAGGGACACGGCTATTCGGCTATTAAGCTGTTGATCGGGATTCCCACGGCAACTTGTGTCACCGACCTCGTTGCAGTTGCTCTTGTTCTGAATCCACTGCCTCTCCTCCATGAAGTCCGTCTAGCCTCTCCTCTCCTCCCTGCTGTTTTTATTTCTCTTCGTCTTTCCTTCTCTTTTGATTTCACGACTCAATCATGTCTGAGGGCATCCAAATCACCATCCCAGGTCTGTCGTGCTTGCATCAGTCCCTGGTCGCCATTTCTGACCGCCTCCAGACTTTGGCGACGACGACGTACGATCCGCCCCAACACCATTCGGCCGCTCGGGCTTCGGTTTCGGAGGCTTTGGCAGCGACTCTCCAGGAGGAACGACGACCCCGGTGGTAGGCTTTGGGGAGAGGAGCTTCTTCCACCACTCGCGCGGCGACTCGTCTGCATCCATAGACTCTGCAAACTCTGCAACCACTCGCTTCACCGCCAAACCACCCACTCCTTTTGGCCATTCTTCGCAATCCTCAATAGCCACCGGAAACACCGGCTTTACCAAGAAACCTTCGTTTGCTTCCATTCGCAATGCCTTCAAAACCGGCAAAATTACCAACAACGATGCACCCCCGGTGCCTCATCTAGAGCAGGCGTATCCTGTCCTCAAAAATCCCTTCAACCGCTCGACATCGTCTCTGCACCAGCATGCCCCTTCCCCNGACTCCCCGCTCTAATGGCTTCATGCAACGTCCATCCACATCAGGCTCCACGGACGCCCGCTTCGGCAAATCGAAATCCAAGGGCCACATCCCAGCCAAGTCTCACCACTCGCAAACTGGCTCCATATTCAACATGTCGGATACAGGCAGCGACTATGGACACGGCTACTTCTCACCACCGCCTGTCCCTCGTGTCCCAGGCGCCTACCGGAGCGAAACGCCTCCCCAAGATTATTTCGACGACGACAAGGTTGTCATGGACCCCAAGACCCCATCCGACTACGCCCTCCATGCTATATTTATCCGGTTTGCGTCTCAAGCTGAGGGCAAGATCGAGTCGTACCTGCGCCAGCCCCTCGAACCGGAGCTTCCCTTTGAACGATCACTGGGTCCTGGGGTGGACCCCAAATTCGATGATACATTAAACTCGCTCGCCATCATCGCTCAGAAGAAGGCCAAACCTGTCATTGATTCCGTCATGCGGTGGCGAAGGACCCAGAACGATTCGGATAATAGTGTGGCTGGCGAGCGCAAGGCTATGGCGTCCATCTACATCATGTGTCGGGCCCTGGTTTGTGTGCTCCAGCATATGTCCAAGGACGCGTTGGGTGATGCGTTTGGGTATACGATCGAGGAGTCGTTCTTTGAGCAGTTTAGGAGGCCGGATTCGAGGCATCAGAGCTCTCTGAATCATCGATCTAATACCGAGCTGTATGCTTCGCTTCTCGGTCAGCTGGCTAGAGTTCGGTGGGTTTTTCTCTTTTATGGTTATGTATTGTTGCTGAAGTTTTTGTTAGGTTTGTCACCGTCACGGACCGGTTTCTGGCTGAGCTGGGTCCGGTTACGTTGGGGCAGATTGCAAAGGACCAAGACAATAAATTCGAGAACCTCGTACGGGGGATGCGATACATCCAAATCAAGGTGAGCGCGATGATCCGAATTTGTGGACTTGAATTCACCTTTGATGATAGGTCTGGCCACCTGAAGCCTTTGAGGAAGGAGCAGAATTCATGGAGTCGCTGTCCAAGACCTACGTCAATACCCATGGCCAACGTCTCAAGGTTGCTTTCGCCGAAACCCTCCTCTCGTTGCTGCACCCCATCGGAAAGGTACATGCCATTCATTCCGGGTCACCATAGAAGCTGACCCTGGTCTAGACTGCCCAAGCCGAGACCAACATCCCTCAGTGGGCCAAGGCAATAGAGATGATCTATCCAAAGGCTCGGGAAACCATGTCAAAACCTCGCTACTGGCAAGTCGCGTATCCACTGGCCATCACGTCGTTATGTGTCGGCCCCCAGACCTACTTCTTGAAGCACTGGCAAGCCTGCTTCGATTCTATGATCTCCAAGCTCAAGGTACGTAATTCTCTCAACAAGCAAGGCTGTTATGTTGACCTTTCGACTAGGATAAACCCTCTCGCCTCCCGGTCATGAACGGGATGATGAGGCTAATGTGGACATATCTCTACCGGTGTCAAGAAACCCCATCAACGACCATGGGCAAAATCGAATCCATGCTCAAGCACTTCCTCCCTCCCAATCGGCTCACCGTCATTCCCGGGGACGAAACCCTCGATTTCCTCACCTACATCGCCCACTTCATCCTTTCACGGCATTTCGAATACGGAAAAGACTTTTGCCTAGAGCTCATGCAAGAACCCACCATCACCTCCCTCCAAAAGACGACGGGCAATATTGCGAGCGCACTTGCTCCGGAACGCACGGCTATTGCGGTCAACGCTATTCTTTTAACGCTTAGTATGCTGGAACGGGAGCAGCCTACACCTTCGTGGCCCTCATCGAGTGATTACTACATGCCGGTCCCAAGAGAGGATTACCCCACTTCGTCTGCTTACCTTCCCCAAACGCTCCTTGCGAAGAACGCGATCAAGGATTTGCTGGATAGGTGTGGGTCTACCCTGGCAGTTATCACGAACTACTGTGCGGGTCTCGTGGGCAACATGTCGGTGTTTGACGAACAGTGGTCCGTTGCGCGGCTCAACGTGGGGTACGAAGAACGGGACAACTTTATCATCCGCAAACACCCTAGTGGGGTGACTGTGGCGTACCCGAGTCATTCGGCGCCCTACATCAGCCTGTTGGCAACGTGTTTCCAGAGCTGGCCGAGGTGCATGCACGGGTCGTCGATTCTGGTGGCGGATGCGGTGGATCTGCTGTTGAGGGGCGTTGTGCACGTGGATCTGGTGCTTTCGGAGACGGCGTTGGCGGCGCTCAAGCGGTTTATGGATGATTCGAACAATGCGTTGACGGTTGTGGCGAGGTTTACGAGCTTTTTGTTTAGTTCCCAGATGTCGGGTGCGACGGGGCATAAGCTGTACGTGGAGGCGGGGTTCTTGGTGGAGCTTTGGGTCGAGATTGTGGAGACGTGGTTGAGGAAGATGATGGATATGCCGCAGGAGAAGTTTGAGGAGGAGAAGGATATTGTGTTGAGCAAGTGCGATGATATTGAGGCGGCGGGGTTGTTTTTGCTCAGTCATGAGATGACGACGGCGCATGCGGCTGGGATTCGGGTTGTTAGGCTGCTTGGGCTGCTGGCGAGCCATATACAGACACTCAAGATTTCCATCAGCCCGGGGCACTTGTACTTCGTCAACCAGCTTCACGGAAAGGGGGAGGATATGTCGTTCATGATGGGCTTTGACAACGTCCTGGACAGGTCGCAGTTGAATAGGTTGGATCAGTGGAAGCAGTTAAAGAAGGAGGGGTTGCTGTTGAGAATTGCAGATAGCAATGCGGACAAGGATCCTCAGCTTTGGCGGTACATCTTCCCGTCGTTCCTCAAGGCCTGTATGGACCAGCCAGATGGGACGCTTGGGCTGTTCAGGGATATCGTCATTGCTGCAGTCACTCGGTATCACCCCAGTATCTCCCATCTGGCTGGTCTGAGCACTCGAGTGCCCGCAGCTCTAGCAGGCTCTCGGGGTGCGTTGGATGGGGGTCGGCCACATAGGGATAATCGACACCTTGTCGACCAGTGGCATATGTGGGTCAAGATCCTGTGTTCGACAGCATTTACTCCCGCCCTTGGGAGAGAGCAGCATAACCGGGCCCCTTCGGACGTCAACTTTGAGCGAGAGCGCTTGTCGACGAGCAGAGGTCTCTTCCATTATCTCACCCCATTCCTGGACTCTGAGTCCACGTCGTTCCGCGATGCTGCTGTTCAATGCATCAGCGCCTTCCCCGCCAACGTCTACCCACAACTCCTTGAAGATCTCAACCTCCTCGCTGGACGCCGAGTCTACGATGACCCACGATCGAAGGGGTCTGCACCGCATATGCTTTCTGAAAACCCTCAATTCCGGATGCCTGGTATGGGCACCAGCGCTCAGCAGCTCGAACGGATTCGACGGCAGGAACGTTTGCATTCGGCGGTTGCTAGGATCTATAGTCTTACAGCTCATTACCTGCAACATAAAGGCTTGACTGGACGCCAAGCTGCACTCGCCAACGTCCTCAAATTCGTTCGTAATACCCAGACTTTCCTTAGCAGCCCTGATACCAAAGATGACCCTTCATTCCAACGACTACGGAGGTACTTTTGCGGCACGGTGGAAAGGCTGTTCGATGGGC
Organism: Candolleomyces eurysporus; assembly: GCA_027579435.1. Taxonomy (NCBI): domain Eukaryota; kingdom Fungi; phylum Basidiomycota; class Agaricomycetes; order Agaricales; family Psathyrellaceae; genus Candolleomyces; species Candolleomyces eurysporus. The sequence goes on along the minus strand of JANBPK010001247.1, from coordinate 21,451 downwards.
TGGCGTCGTTGGAGGGGTCTGACCGGTTCATTCCGAAGCATATGCACTTGTCGCTGTACAGGCTGTGTGAGGAGTGGTGTCAGGTGGGACCGCAGAGTGAGACGGCGAGGAGGAGGATGGAGTTGATGATTCGGACTGCTAGTGCGTCTGCGGAGAGCCAGGAAGAGGTTGCGGAGGCGGTGGATAAGTTCAAGGGCGAGGTGTCGACGCTATCACATGCAGCTATTGGAGCTTTGACTTCGCTTTGTGTGAGTAGTCTTTTCCTTGTTCGTGCTGTGGTTTCAGTGTGCTGAACATTTTGTTTTTCGTTAGCAAAAGGCGTATTTCCCCTCTGAAGCAGGGCCACCCGCTACTGGGTCCCCGACTGAGCGTCAGTCGCCAGAGCTCACGAAGCCGTTGACGGCATTGCAAGTTCTCGACCGGATGACCGCCATTCTTGCTTCGTCCCAGAAAAACTTCCAAGTAAAGGCAAAGTAAGCTTCGCACTTAATTATTACCTTTCCTTCTCGTTTGCTGATCTCCTTCTACAATTCATAGGAAGGGTCTCAGATCACTTCTGACGCACACCAAGATGGATCCTGAACTTCCGGGTGAGACTCTGCGTCGAGCAGCCGTCGTCTCGGATAAGATGGACACGGTCCATGAACGCTTGTTCGAAGTCGTCGTTGAAGTCCTTTGCGAGGGCACGCGTCGCTTCACGTTCGAACAGACGGTCTGTCTCGGCCTGACGAACCTCCGCCATCCCTCTGTGAAGATCCGATCCATGGCCTTCAACCTGCTTGAAACCATCCACCAGCAATCTTCCGGGCTCCTGACAATGTCCAACTTCGAAGCTTCTGTCGCCAGTAACGCACCCGGAACATACATCCATGCACACCGCCTCGTGTCCGACTTCTTGGCTGGGGAACATCCAGAGCAGGCCACGAAAATGCTCGTGCGGTTGGGCTACTGGCTCCCTTCCTTGCCCGCCGAAACATCCGATACCAACACCATCCTCCTTCTCCTCCAAAGCCTCGAATTTTGGATCCCGAATATCAACCTCATGACCGACGATCGCACTCAACTTTCAAGCGATGGGCTCAACTGCTTGTATCATCTCATGTCCATGAGCTTGCGGTACAGCTCCAGCCACTCGGAACAGATCCTGATCTTGTGGACGAAGCTCGTTGAATCGCCTCACCAGTCCAATGGGCATGCCACCGTCCGGTTCCTCCTCGAACAGTGTCACAAGGTTGGGAACACCATCTACATCGCGTGTGCTGCCAACATCGTCGCGTGTCTATGCCAAACACCCGTCGGGCGCGAGATCTACGAGGAACTGTGTTCGGTGATTGAACCCGTCAGGATGCTCCCCGTTATCGACCATAAGCTGGCGTTCCCGGAAGCGGAGGATATGGAGCTCTGGGAGGAGTTGGATGCGTTGTTTGCGGAGCAGCCGAGGTTGACGTTGGGGTCGGCGCAGTTTGCTTGGTTGTTCTTGTCGGATGTGTCGTTGCAGAGGCATTGGGAGATGAAAGCGCAGCTACCTGTCTTGCTCCATGTCATCTTCACCCACCTTGACCATCGCGTGCCGTTTGTGAGGTTGAGGGCGAGGAGTATGGTTTTCCAGCTTTTGCGTGCTTGGACCCCGGGGTATGACGAGCTTCCGCAGCCGCCACAGGAAAAGAAGAAGAGGGGAGTGGTGAAGGAGAGGATTGCGATTTTGGAGAAGGAGATTGAGGAGTATTACTGGAAGGAGGATGATACGAGTGAAGAGGTGGAGCCGAAGATGAAGTGGTTGTGTCAGAAGGTCATCGAGTTCTTGGACCCGCTCCTTCCGTCGCTTGCTAGTAACTGGGGATCGCTGGCGTTGGAGTGGGGCACGTCGTGCTCTATTCGTGCTACGGCTTTCCGCTCTCTGCAAATCTTCAGAGCGTTGATGCCGAGGGTGAAGAAGGCCGACTTTGCACTGCTCCTCGGAAGACTTTCAAATACGGTGTCCTCAGCCGATCCCAACATTCAGCATTTCACTTCCGAAATATTCTCGACCCTGCACGCTGTGATCGATGCACAAGACAAAGACAAAGTTCTCCTCCCACAGGTGTTTTGGTGCATCGCAGCTTGTCTTTCGACTACAGTGGAGTCAGAGTTTTCGCAATGCTTGGATCTTCTCCAGACGCTTCTCATGAAGATGGACCTTGACGACCCAGCAACAGCAGAGTCCCTCCATTCACAGATGCCATTAGAGTGGAAGGGTCCTCAGTGTCTCCAGCCTACCCTCCTCAAAGGCCTTCGATCGTCTGTCACCGCTTCCAAAACGATGAGCATCCTCCAGATTCTTGCCAAGATTCAAGACACACATTTCATCGACCCTTCGGAAGGCCGACTACGCGACCTCTACACTGTTTCCCTGCCATGGTGTCTACATGCGATGGACAAGGGTGATTCATCACTATCCAGCTTCGCCGAACGCCTCGCGCAACTCGCAAGTCAGGAAGGCAAGACGAGTATCCAGCGTATCATGACATCGTTCTCGAAGAGTGCGTTCAGAACAAAGGACGACTTTTTGAGGCAGTCGGTGTCGACGTTGAGGGAGCATTATGGGGCAAGGCATTGGACGGACATCGTGACGCAGCTGCTGGGGTTGGTGCTGAACGCTGAGAGGTGGCTGAGGATCCATGCGATGCAGGTGGTGAAAGTCCTGTTCCAGCATCGGGAGACGCGGAACCCTGTGGAACTTTTAGGCTCGGAACTGCTCATGCCTCTGCTTCGACTCCTTGAGACGGACTTGGCTCCTCAAGCCCTGGAAGTTCTCGAAGAGCCGATATCGATGTTTGGAGGCCCTGCTGCTAAGCACGTTTTGCGGATGAGCATGCAGATTCCGAATATCCTCAAGACGGCCGACGCGGATTCTGTCACAATCGTGTTTGGGGCGCCGGAAGAATCGGGGTGGTCGATTGCGCAGGCCGATGCGCTGCGGGAAGCTTGTAGAGGGAACGTCATGGCTGTGTTCGATACCTGCTCTGTCCCCACACGGCCCTCAAGGATCGACTTTGAACCAGAAGTGGAGGCGTTGGCTTCGATCAAGACGCCGACTGCGAACGATCCATACGCACACAACTTCCAAAACCTAGGCGGTATTTTCCAGGGTAATGGGCTTGAGCACCAAACGCCAACGCGGGTCCCTGCTGTCGTGCCTATACCCACAAGAAGACTGGAAGCACGGGTTGCTGCGATCTTGGCCAAGTCGACTGCACCTGACATTCCACAGACGCCGTTTATCGACGTGTTCCGGATTGGGGGTGTTGGTGATGGAGATGGGGAGATGCATAACCTTTCTCATACTCATACCAACGAGTATGACTCTGACGAAGATGGTGGTGGTGGTGGATCTGATTCTGATTCTGACGCTGATTCGTTCATCTTTGACTCTGTTGCGGCTCCTCGACGGCAGGCCGTCGTCAATGGCTATCATTAACTTTGCATAGTACTCATAGATTCTTTCATTTTGTAGTGTATTCTAGTTGTGTAAGATATAATACCAGGACTTGACGCGAACAGCAGAAAATAATCACAATCTTGACCTACGCTGATCCTTGTGCCAGCGGTTGTTGGCTACTGGACCAATGGGCGGTCCTGCCAACATGTTTCAGGTATGGTGCGACCCGGATGATCCTCTAGTTGAGTCTGGGAAGTAGTAAACCAAGTCTAGTGGTGTCGAAGGAAGAAGCGTTGACGCACTTGGAGAAAAGGGTCATGAACACCCTGTCTCCAGCACGGTACGAGAGTCGTCCGAAATAGCGGAAGAGGCAGGAGCCCAGACGGCCGGGTGGTGCTCGAGCTATGCCATGGGGTTGTGATACATTAACTTGCTCGGAGACGACTTGTCCGAAGTTCTCGTATGTTAGTAATAGTATGCTCGTATCGAGGCTTCAACCTTGATGTGCTTAAGACCGGGCTTCAAAGGTACGCGATTGGCTACGCTCCTAGATAACACAAGTGGGCATTTAAGGGCATTTATCAGTCTTGAGTCACAGCCCCTATTCAACTCAATCCGGATGTCTTGCGCTTAACTCGCTGTGCACAGTTGGCTGCCTGCTTCCTCCCCTCACCATCACGACCTTGCTAGATTCCCTCCATCCTCGAACATGCCTCTCAAGCTCAGGTGGCCTAAGTTCCCGCCCCGCTTCGGCTCAATTTCCTTCAAGGGTTCCAGCAGCAACTCGGCACCTGAACACTCGACCTCAATTGACCCAATCCCTAGTCATGGTGTCGACGCACTCATGCCTCACGACCCTTCGACACCTTCCCTTCCACAAGATTCCATCCCTCAGCTGTCAAAGCACACGTCTACAAACGAAACCAATCGAGCCGAATCCTTGTGCTCATCGTCCCTCTTAGCCTCCATCTCCGCCCCGGCTGTGAAAGACCAAGACCCCCTCTCAGAGTCATCAGTCCGCCCTGCTATGAGCGGCAGCGAAACTACGGCATGGCACGATCCTCAGGACCAAGTGATATCTTCCCGTTCTCCGACGCAGACACTCTCCCGGGCTAGATCGCCGTCGGAATCCTTGACTCAGGATGCACCCGGAAGTCAATCGTTCCTTGCTGGCGCTCACGATTTTCAAATAAAGGACCTCAAGTTGGTCTACGCACCCCATGCAACTCATGTTAGTACAGTCAATGAAGTGTCAATCCAACATAATGCTTTCGACATTGGTGCGTGAACTACTGGAGGTATCAATCGAAACTACTGACATGGCTCCCTACCAGAACGAGCGAGGTTCGATGCGCTTCCAAAGCATCCAGAAATGAGTGCGACCCTGGCGGAGTACATACCTGATAGTCGGAAGCCGGATGTCGACGAGTTATGCAAACGGGTGTCAAGTGGAATTGAGCTTGTGCTGTGCATTCATGGGCCGGCCGGCATAGGGAAGTCGACGCTCGTTAGCTACCTCTCAGACAAGTTTCGGTCAGTCGATCGTTTGGCAGCCTTGGTCCTTTTGGGCGCCTTTCCAACGGGTACATACGGGTCCAGGGCAATCATCAAGATGATAGCTCACGAAATTGGGAGCATCCATCCGCAGGCGATACCGAAGATTGTCGAAGCAATGGACCGATGCCATGCCACCTCATTGGAAAACCACCTCCAGAAGTACATCCTCGAACCCTTGCAATCGCTCAACCACCCGCAACCCCTCATCATCATCATCGATGCCATGGACGAATGGCAGGATCATCCAACATTCATCAAGGCGCTCGCTCACCTCAACTCACAAAGTCATGTCGTCAAATTCATTATCACAGATCGTTTGAACCCATGCGCTTCCCACTTGCCCGGAATCGGGAAGATCTCCATCTACACATACGCGCTCGGTCCTATTTCGAGGGAGGTTATCAAGGCCTATTTCCACGAACATCTAGAGACTGTTCCGTGGGTGGATGGGCGAACGGCGACCCCAGCAGATGTCGAGAAGCTCACGGAGCTTTCAGGTGGTCTCCCAGTCTGGGCCTCGACTGTGATCGCTGTGCTTTCGCATCGGTTCGGCGAGTCGCCGCCCCACGAGATCCTCGAGGAGATTGTCGGAAGTAGGCGCTACGTTGGTAGTGACGATGGGCTCGGCGAGTTGTACCACAATGCGCTTTCACGGCTCTTCCACTCCCCCGAAGACCAAAGGCAGCTCCGACGGTATCTAGGAGCGAGCATTGCCCTTCAAGAACCACTTCCCCCNGTCCGACTTCTCTATGCTTTCAGGAATCCGTTCGCACCTCACAGGTCGCATTCAATTTGCTCTGTCCGCCCTCCAGACCCGATCTCCACCTCCAGGTTCAGACAACATGATTTACCCAGCAACCACACTCTTCCATCTGTCGTTTATCGAGTACGTCCAAGCCAGGACTACGGATAGCTCTTTCTCGATCTCTACCTTCGATTCCCACTCTACTCTGGGCTCGAGCTGTCTCAACCAGCTTGTCAGCCTTCCGCCGTTGTCCTCAGCTTCCCATCTACGCAACCATCAACGTTATTCCGTGAAGTTCTGGCCGCTCCATGTGTCGAGAGGGACCCCACGCCCACACGATCAATGGTCACGGACAGACCATTGCTCGACGCTCCTGAAGATCACAGCGGAGACACAACATCAATGGGCAACCTTGTTTCTCGAGAGCGTAATGCCCAGGGATGTGGATTCAATGATGGAAAATGTTGGTCCAGTGGACGGTATGGTGTCGATTCTGAGTAAGCTGGCCAATCATCTGGATAAAAGTGGTGAAGATTGTTGGGGATTTCAAGTGGCTTGTATGGAGGTTGCCGTACGGATTGACGATGGTGATGCTAGCATGTGGTCATGCCTTGGAAGGTGCTACAAAGCAAGGGGTATTAGCACAAACAGCCTTCCAATGCATGAGGAAGCGGCGGCCGCCTTTCGACACGCTTTACGCATTCGAACCAACCAGCACCCTGATCGCGCACAATCACTCGATGATATTGGCACTGCTCTTGTTACCTGTTATGAGCAGAATGGAGATCCAGATGTCCTTAGTGAGGCAATTTTGTGCCACCGAGAAGCGCTTGGACTCCGCCCTGCACCTCACCCGGATCGCTTTGGCTCACTTAACAACCTTGCCAATGGTCTTCAATTCCGCTATCAGTGCAATGGTGGCATTGGAACATTGACTGAGGTGATTTCACTGCATCGTGAAGCACTTGGACTCTGCCCTGCACCTCACCCAYATCGCTCCATGTCACTCAACAACCTTGCCGCTGCGCTTCAATCTCTCTATGAGTGCAATGGTGGCATTGGAACATTGACCGAGGCAATTTCACTGCATCGTGAAGCACTTGGACTCCACCCTCCACCTCACCCAAATCGCTCCGCATCACTCCACTACCTTGCCAAATCACTTCTATCTCAATTCATGCAAAATGGAGATGTGGATGTTCTCAATGAATCTATATCACTTCGTCGTGAACTATTGGTTATCTGGAGCCCTGGGCACAGAAACCGAGAGTATGCAGTCTGGGATCTAGTGAGCCTGCTTGCAAAGCGACATGATGTGACCGGAGATGACCGTGACTGCAGAGAAATTGTGCATTTGATGGCAGAATTGGCTTTTTTGAAGCATTGCCGCCAGCAGCAACAAGCCAAGAAATAGAGACTATTCATTCAGCACACATATACAAGGTATGTCATTGTACAAGGGCTGCTTCAAACTTGTTTTGCTAATATAGCATTGGGGTTCAGAGATAAAGCTCCTATTTATCCACGTCGGACTGCTCCCCCTTAGTACGAATATAGCTAAAATCATGATTTGCACCCGAAAATACCAGGAAAATACGATACAGTTTGTCATGTATCCCCAGACCGTATGGTCAATCGTAATATGTACTCTCCTCGCTCAAGTCTTCCTTTGAATATGATTAGTACTTGCTGATTCCGGTTCGAGCACTTTGAGGGATAGCAGTGTTAGCGACTGTCCCAATCGACGTCCGTCGTCCGCATGGATATCCACTTGCTTCGAAAGTTTCCTTGCGGAAGGTTCATGTGAATTAGAACATCCTTCAAGGACGGAATAGTATGATTGTTGACAGCTTGGACTCGGATCGACTCTTCACTAAACAAACAACTCGAAGCCTAGAGCAGCCACTTTGGATGCCTATGATACATCGTTACTCTTGTGGAATGATTGTCAATTTGAAAACTGCGGCGTCGTTGACATCGATGGCCTGTCGGTCGTTCAATTGCTGTATAACGAGAGCAACACTCCGCTGGGGTCTGCCCCCTTGTTGGCTGTGTCATATCTCTGACGCTAGCTCGTCGTCGGGGCGTTCGAAGCCGGATTGAATTTCTCTAAATGCCTATTCTATGTAAGTAGCTACTCCTGCGATATCTCATAGGCAAATTGCGCCGTTCTCGATAGACATCGTAAATGTGCCCAAGCCGAGTCGGTTAGCATGATATCCCAGTTCCTGCGTCATGTTGGCGATAGACGGGAGATAACTCGACTGCGATTTATCTAAACTCGGGCAGCAACTCAGTCGTACAGACAGTCGTATACTACAATAAATTTTTGAACGGCCAGTCACAGTATTTATACTGAGACTCAAAGAGTCTCGCAATCGAATGTGACACGGGTTTTCGAGGTCGATATTATATTTGAAATTACATTCGGTCCTTGTGAACTTCAAGAGACAAGGGGAGAAGGGAGATTCTCGCCCATGGGGCCTTTTGCATAAATCCAAATCCAGGAAAATGAGAACCTGGATCGCCTAACGTCGGTGCATTGCTTGTAGAAAATATATAGGTTGAACGAAACGGTTAGGGCTCACCAGTCTCCGGAACACTTCGGTTGAGTATTCCTCTTCCTCAAGTCCTCAAGTACACACCTCATGACAACCAATGTCCGAAGTGCCGACGTTTGGCTCCGAGTCCGTAGAAGGCTCTTCAGAATCTTGGCAGCACCCTGAACATTGAATGGGGATGAAAAGAGAGCGGCCAGGTCCAATCCATTGCTGAGAGAGAAGCGGTGTGAATAGAGAAAAGAACGGAAGAGACAAGGTAGGGACTCGGAGCAGAGGCTTTGTTTGTCTGTTGATGACGCCACGACGCGGTGGTAAAAACGATCCCTCTTCTGCACAATTTTTTGAGCCCACCAAGTCGATGTCATCATCATCAACAGGAGGAACCTTTCGAGATTTTCTTGAATCAACCGACACCTTCCTCCCTCAGGTCTCCACCTCCGTTGCGGAACAAAAACGACCTCGACGGTTCTTCGTACCATCTCAATTTCTCCACCACCACCAACGTCAGCAACTTTGAGGACCACGATTTTGACGAGTCTTGACTTCACTGTTTCTCTGCTCCGCCCCGACATCGGGATCCACAGCGAGGCCGAGATCGATTTCTCCGCCGCCCCACCATGGACTTCCTCAACGCCGGCTCACTTCGAACCCTTCGCGCATCCCTCGCTTGACGCTTCTATCCAATCATTTTGAAGTTCGCTACCAGTGTCGCTGCAACCCTCGCTGTTCCCGCTGCTGGCCTCGCCATCGTCAAAGCGAAGCCCTCTGTGAACGTTGACTCTGCTCTTGACGTCCAAGAGCTCATGGTGAGTTCCAAAATATCTGTGGCCGTCCATTAGACCGACGAACCCATGCATATAGGATGTCGATGCTCTGGATGAACCGTCGGCAAGGTATTCCTGACGAGGAACTCGACGCTAGAGATTTCTTAGCTCGTTAACCCCTCAGGTTCTCTCTTTCATATCGGCTTTATACAACCTGTCGTCCTTTGAATTCCAGGATGACTCTGAGGACCTCCTTTTCGGTCAACGACTCGGCAGGACTGAATGTCATTTAATTCTATTTTCTCTCTCTCTCGAAAGCAAAGACATGAGCTGACTTACCCACAGGACATTATCGACGAGTACCTCGGACGCCGCCAAGTTGGCCGGCAGCCTACAATGCTGCAGACAAGGCCTTCCAGGCTTCCCATGCTACGCGAGTAGGTCGCCTGGGATTCGTCCCTTCACCCGCTCATAGGGCGCGCGCTGCCGTTCAACAAAAATTGAAAGCAGCCAACGCTGCCCCGAAGCAAAACAAAGGTTTAAATTGGGCCGGCGCGCTTAGATTATCTGCACATCTGAGCTGTAGTTCGTTCAGGTTCTTGGAATGTTGCAAGCTAAGAGGGATACTTGTGTCATCGAGGAGATATCTAGCGACAATGCCGAGTTCGTGGTAACGTCCAAACTCTACCTGCTGGGATGTTCGTTATTCACACAACTTGCAAACATAGATGACTGACGCGAGGAACCAGTGTATTAAGTTCCAGGGTTTGGTAGCATTGTTGTTAGGCGTACCAGACTGATATATACGTTGCGTAGCCGACACCTAGGTAGTTGGCTCAGGTGCCACCGCATTCAGTTCCAATCGCGTCCTTGCCTGTTCAGAAGCAGGAAGCGAGAAATGTCGAATGGGCAATTCGGGCTGCGACGGTAAGCCTGAGGTACCGTGGAGGGGTATGGTGGATGTACTCTGCAGTGCACTAGCATCCTGGCTTCCCCAATGCCTACGACGATACGAGTTGAAGCTTGAGACCGGTGTGGATATCGAGATATCTTGCGGTGTCCCGAAATTTGAGATCCTGGATGAACAACGTAAATGTCGTCCTTGTCCACGCCCGTCCTCTTCAAAGGCGGCATCCCCACTCCTTCGCTATCATTGTCCATGATCCCAGGAGATCCAGTCCTTAGAATAGCGGAGTTGTCGCCTTCGTTTGTATCGGTTTTCTCGATGCCAGAGAAATTGCCCCCATCGTCAGGCGTAGTTTGAGTAACAGTTCTACCCAAACGTGCCGTGGATTCGCATTCTGGGCCACCTGGTGGACCCTTCGCCTGATGCTGATGCATGTCTTCTTGTGAGCCTGTGTCACGCCTCAAAGGAATAGTGCTGATCGTTGTGCCGCCATTTACTGCAGGGGGCGGTGTAAATCCAATGGCATGAGTTGGATCGCCGCTTTCTTCTCCAACGGATGACGGCTGTCTCAAGACGTGTGTCGAGGACTGCCGAGCTGTGGATTGACTGGTAGAGGTGTATGGATTGTCCCCAGGCCCGGTGATCGGTGGCGAATCCGTTCTCTCGTCAATCCATTTATTGATCCTCCGCCTCCACACCCTATCCATTTCCTGGCCGTACTGACGAAAGGTGGCCATGATGAGGACAGCATGGATACAACCCATAGCCAATATTCCCGAAACGATCCCACGTAGGATGATCATGTGCACGTCGCCGGGGCTTGCGGTGCTTTCCGATGTGATGTCAGGTCCAGTGCGCCAGACGAAGGCCATGATACAGCAGATGAAGAGTATGAGAGACCTAATTGAGGAAGGATAAGCTAAGCATCTGCTCGACGACGAACGCTCGAAAAACAGCTTACCAGGTCGAGTAGATGGCAGGAAGAGCCAGCATCACCCAAACGTTCCACACAAACCGGGGGTTCGATCTCCTTGCTTCCTGTCAGAAGACGTGGAGTGAGTAAAGCCATGATTATGCAAGTCAAGGACTTTGCCCTCACCAAAGCCCATTCCGCCGCCTTGTAGGGCCTCCTCATCGATTCGTTGAACCGTATAGAATAAATACATCCATACAGTAAACTAATCAATGCGCATATAAGGGAAGACAGCGCAAAGTACCGCGTGTACGGATCAACGTTGGCGGCTTCGATTTGCAGTATCGTCAATATTGCGCTGGTGAAGGAGGAAGATGCCATATCAATGTCCATCGCTTTCGGGAGAGACCGCACCATGTACCTACCTAAGCAACAAAACGGAAATCAGATTCAACGTCTTCCATTCTTTGATCAAGTTGTCGATAAGCTGGTTCCAAGATTCTTTCATCTCTTCGTAAATTGGCGACAAGTCACTCCTCTCGTCATACCCTAGAGCCCCGGGTCTCGCTGCTGACTGGAGGACCATCCGCTCGAGTTCGACCAAGGTAAGGTGAAAGTCCACAAAGACCCTCGCGACCTGGGAGAAGTAGAGAGAAGGGAGGTTGAAGAGGATGCAGTGATACATGACACGCAGTAGTGACCTGACAACCAGGATGGCCCTGTGGAACCTGCGGGGGAGCGGATAATCACCAAAGTAGTTGTCGACGTCGTTTATAAGACTGATTGTAGCGGGAGCCGCTCCAGGTGGGTACGGATTGAAAGTGGAGGACGCTTGATCGAGTTCAGGAAATGAGTCTCCATGGAAAGATGGTGTGTGGAGTTCGCGATGCTCTGGAAGCTGTGATTGCACTCTTGGAAGGCTACCTCGGGACCGTGTCCCTGTCGTGAGCGATACCGAAGAGCGACTGCCTATCCCAATCCCATTCGTATTCCCACCATCTCTCCGAGACCTAGACTGAGACGCAGTCGATAAAGATCTCGCCGGGCTGGAAAGAGGCGACGACGACGACGAGGGCGAAGCGACGACCTCGCGACTTCTGGTACGCGTACGACCCGGTTGGCTTTGGGTGTTAGGAACGCCAGCTTCAGTAGACATCACTCGTATTTCTAGGGTGTGGCTGATGCGGGGGGAAAGTCCTCTGAAAGCTGGAGGAATAGATATTCAGCACATCTCAGAACATTGCTACGGGAATCCAGAGGCTACACACCTTCGTCGAGTTCTCCGTTCTACAGAACTGGTTGGTTTGGCATGCAGGTGAATTCCGAAGAGATCGACCGTTCACTGATTTACCGTGTCGTGGTTGTGGTCGAAGCACGCATCGCAGTATGTTCAAGCGCCCGTCGGTGCTTTGTGGAGATTCAACAAAGCCCGGGTATGTAGTGTAAATGCAGTTGCCTCCCAGACCTCATCGGTTGATAGATTCACAGGATTCTGAAAAAGCAGAAGACGTCAGAAATTTATGCAGATTGAGCAGCGAAGGCACCTACGACGTCCGGTACACTTTTGGATCGTCTTCTCGACGTTCAGAAACCACATCCGAGCGGGTCCCTGTTCGTAGCATACCTGGCCACTGCGTTCGACACAACTTTACATCAGGATTGGTCCATCAAATGTTAAGTAGATGTCGCTGCTGGGGCGGGTGGTGATATTCAAGAAAGAGGCAATAGGACAGTTTGGAATGCAAATGCTTGAGATTCTGATCATGGTGGTGGTCAAGCGCAAACAAGTGAGCACTGTTCCGTCCCATCATCGCCGAACGGTTAATCAACGCGTCTTGCATCTTCAACAGTAACCACCATCATGACCACGTTTTGTACGTTTTCCACTCCCTGGTGGTAGAGCGCAAAGCTAATAAGTCCTTTCACAGAGAATCTATCTATGTTTTAGGTGTTATACGCCTTCAATCGGTTCGAAAATCATGGATGAGTCCACAAATCAGCAGGATTCTAGCCCACTCTTGCGGCTGCCCACCGATATATTGCTCATCATTGTCGAGCAGCTCGGACTCGACATTCTCTTCCTGAGGCTGGTAAGAATCAGTCCCATACTGCATGACCTTTGACCATATTTATCATTACCAACTCAAAGTGCTGCAGAAAGGCCTTGGAGCTGACCCAGGAACGCTCACTCTGGGTCAGGACTATCAAGAAACAACAACAAGAATTATCCATCCCCCCAGAAGTCATACAGCGCGTCAATTCGGATGAGTCTCTGCGGGATATGCCCACAGAGGAGCTCTTCAAGCTTGCCCTTCGTACGCTTAGAATAGACCAGCTGTGGTCCCAACCGCGCCGCCCTCCGAATATATACTTGGAGAAACGTGCAAATGCTTCAATTCTACTGGGTATGCGGGTGGTGCTGGATAGATGGCTTGTGCTGTTCTACTCAGAAGGGGTGATCCAGTTGTATGATCTGCGTGAACTCGCACGCGATGCCCCAGCTTGGAAGGGTTTGGTTGCANGAGTTGGAAGACTTTGACCATGGACCCTGGGTATCCTTCGCCGCTGCTGCGGATCCCGAGAGCCACATTCTGGTACTGTCGACAGCTAAACTTGTGCCGTATGTTATTTGCCCCAGCTTGCTGCAGACGTGTACTGACCCACCACTCCAGACCATATCAGATGTGTATGTACAAAGTAGACCTCAAGCAGTGTGCCAACCGGCAATCCAACGATGGTTCAGAAAACATCACGTTACTGCGGCATCTTCCCCTGGATGCCCCAAGGATGGTGCAAGCCATAAATCCTTCTCTTGGCCTCATTGCCGTGTCTGTGTCCAGCAGGGTGCAGCTGGTCAGTTGCCTAGAACCTGACGTCAACTCTCCTGGTTTTATAATACCGGCATATCCAGAAGACCCTGACGATCTCGTACGTTCATTATGTGTCGAACTCCAAGGAGCGCGAACTGATTGCATGGTACGTGGCAGTGGAATGGAATCAATGCTCTCCATTTCATGGGTCCGTACCTCTTGGTAGCGAGAACTCGGTCCATCGAACTACATCACTACCCTACCTCACCCAATGAAACCACAGCACCGAAGGCGCCATCACTGAAACACCAATTCCGTATGACGACTTTTAAAGAGGTGGCCTTCTCGGACTGCAAAGCGGGGAACCCCTGCGAAAGTGGCCAGACGTTCGAGACGAACATGCTTGCCTACGACGTTATACAGGGGCTGTTTCAATTTAAGATCGAACTCTATGTGCCGTCTGTTCCACCGCAGTCCCCCGAACCCGACGCACTTCCATCATTGCTCTCCAGAGTCGTGGGCGGTGACGAACAGGCCAAGGTTACCGTAACTCAAACTGGACTATACCCTCTAGGCCTTCCTTATGCTACTCCAGTGAATTCCAACCCTTCATCACCTCACCGCCCCTCACATATCCCCGGGAGCGACAGCCCAACTCCGACATACTCGCACACACACTTCCTTCAAGGCACCTATCTGTCGCACGGTACATCCTCCGCGGTCTCGCGCGGGTTCTTGAGCTCGTTCTCAATGGGAGCCCAAGGCCAGAGAGCAATATGGATTGAACGCAGGAGAGGAGGGGTCTCGAGGGAGGTGCAAGTCTGGGGAAGAAGTATGGCCCGTGCCTCCCAGCAGAACAGTAGCTGGATTTTCCATTTTGGAACTGATTGTGTGGAGATGGAGAAGAAGGTTGTGTATACCATTAATTCATATGATCTTCGTGGTACGTCGTCGTTTCCATGCCTTCAAGAATACAAGAGAGGCTGACCGGCCCCTACTTGTCTCAGATGATATCATTTGCTGTGCGTTTTCTGAATCTAGTGGGGTAATAGCTCTGGGGAATAGGCTTGGGAATGTTTCTATCCTACCGTTAGCATGGTAAAGGTGCAGGGGGTAGATTATGCAGCCCAGAGGGCTGATGAAGGTGTGCTCGTCACCGTCGTCTGTAGCCCTATTTAATTCATGTTCGGTTGTATTCACCTCAGTTGAATTCGCGGTCGGATATCCAAGGGGATGCTAAGTAATGGGTCTGATTTCTTACTGGCATCAGTGATTACGGCTGTAGGTGTTCCTAGTTGCCACTCTGGACTACTGTTCTCACAGCCACGCACGAACCCGTTTGGTTGCTGTTCAAACGTTTAAAAGGGCTTGCTTCCCCTTTCTTCGATTTGGGTCTTCTACAATGCCACCCAGAACTGACAAGCCCAGCCTCATAGATCGCTTCACTTCACGCTTCAAGCGGCGCAGACGTCCAGCCTTTCAAGAAGGAGAGGACCTGGGTGTAAATGTGGTGACCGCGTCATCACAGTCCCGCCATCCTTCCGCACATCCCCAACCCGCCTCGGTTGTTCAGGATTCCGCCTCTCTACAAGCACCTCTTTTTACGGCAAGCAAAACCGACACACCGAGATCCTCGCATCTTACAACCTCGATCACAAAACCTGGCGATGAAGATTTCGCATCACCCCATCCGTCTCCCCATTTATTATCAGCCTCGCGTTCTGAGAGCCTCGAGTTTGTTGATATCTGCTCCACCAATTGTCGCGCCCCATCTTCCAATGCAGTCTGTCGTGATAATCCAAATACACCATTGGCCAGTGCACCCTCATTCCTCTCGGGTGCCAGTGGGTTTAGAATGGGTGACATCCATTATTTCGAAGCTCCCCGAGTCACTGTGAATGCGGGTGGGGAGGCATACGAGAAGCTGATTTCGGATGGTACGTCGGGCGCTGATTTACCCCAAMCCGCAGCCAAGCACACTAATGCTGTTTTGATGCCGTTTTATTCAAGGTTGGAAACTGTTATTGGAGAATACTGCGCCTAATGCTCTGTACAACTCCAGCGATCGATACGACGCTCCAAAGTGCGACGAAGACACCCGGGTAGAAGTTATCAGCGAACTCATGGGGTGGATTGAGGATCGTGAAAATCCACAGCGGCTGTTATGCATGACGGGCGCGGCAGGCGCAGGGAAATCTGCCCTTCAACAAACAATCGCCGAGCGCTGTGGAGACTCGAACATCTTGAACTCGTCATTCTTCCTTTCGTCTTCAGATCCCACCCGCAATTCGATCTCTGCCGTCGTGCCTACCATTGCTTTCCAAGTCGGATCATGCAATGACACCCTTCGACGGCTGATCGCCGCAAGTATTCAAAAGGACCCCCTCATCTTCAGCAAGTCTTTACGAACCCAAATGAACACTCTGATAGCCCAACCATTCAAATGCTTTCAGGAAAGCGGTGAACTGGGTTTCGAGGCCATTCCATACGCCATTCTCATTGATGGCCTCGACGAGTGCGCCGGGGAGGACCGTCAAGCAGAACTGTTGGCAGCCATTAAACAGTGTCTCCTTGAAAGTGACCTCCCTTTTCGCATTTGTATTGCCAGCCGGCCAGAGTGGGCCATACGCAGCGCATTGGAGCCGGGTGGCTATTTACACGACGTGGCTTACCACATTCAACTCAGCGACAAGTACGATGCCTCGGCCGACATTCGTCGATATCTCTGGAGGAGGCTGAAAAACCTCGGTGGCCGATGGAACAACGCTCAATGGTTCAGCGGGGAGGATATCGAGACCCTGGTGCAAGCTGCGTCAGGGCAGTTCATCTACGCCGCAACGGTCCTCAAATACATCTCAAATCGTCGAGGTTCGCCCCGGGAGAGGCTCAAGATAGTCCTCACCTGGACACCACACGAAGGCCAATGTGCACGTCCATTCGAAAGCCTTGACATGCTTTACATGAACGTTCTACTGGCTGCGAAGAAGGCGTATGACGCTGTTGACACTCACCGTGGGCGAGACTTTGCGCTTCTTTTCAGCATCTTCCGACTCAATGCCAAGTCTGCCCTTCGTGTTCTTCCTTCGGGAATTTCGAGAAAGATACCCTTCCCAATACCACTTGATCATCTCACTGAAATTCTTGGCTTGGAAACAGGAGCCGAAGAAACGTTGGTCTCAGACCTGCGCTCTCTTGTGACCTTTGAAAATGATTATTACGGTTATTCATGCCTACATCTGTACCACAAATCCCTTTATGACTTCTTAGACGAACGAAGTCGCGCAAAAGATCTCTTCGTACCCGATTCTTATGCTCGAAAGTACGCTGCCAAATGCTGTCTCCAAATTGTCATGCAATGTCCTTCGGAACTTGAATCTGGTAGGTGATAGCATCCATTAAGTTGGCGCATCGTTGACTGACTTCGTGTTTCTCGCTGCTTTAGTACGAGATAACTGGGAGGAACTCCCAGAGCCATCCAAGGCTCAGCTGAGTTCGATGCGGATGGCTCTCCACTTTCTGCCATCTTTCCTAGCTGGTGCCTCTCCGATGGACGATGAACTCATCGAATTCACGAAGAACCAGGGATGGGATAAAATCGACAAGTTCTTGCCTTGGGTGTACGAAATGAATTCCTTTCTCCTTTCATACCACCACAGAGCCAGTTTCGGTTGGGTATTTGACCATTTGAAAGTGTGTGATTATCTTTCAGTTCTTCTAACGGCCGAAGCTAATATCTTTCCCCCTCTTTTTAATATCAGCTCCGAAACCCAGAGGCACATGCCATTGTGGACAAATTTCTTCATAAGTGGGAGAAGGACTTTGAATTTCTTTCCTTTCATGACTCAAGTTCTGAATGGGATTTCTGGCGTGACGTAGTCTGAGCGGATCTTTCGATATATGTGCAAGGTACAGGTACTAATCGTATTTGTGCCTCATCATATCGATATATCCATTTCAGAGTCATGACCCTTGTTCATATTGGGCATTCGTCGGCGGGCTACGATTGAAATTTGACGCTTTTCTTTGCTTTGAACCCTTACAACGTATTTATACCTATTTATCTCAGAGGAAGTTAGCCCCCCTTCTCGGCGAGGTGTCCTCAAAACCATTGAATGATACATAAATTGTGATACGTTGTTCATCTCGTCAAAGGCATCTGTTTGCACCTGTTTCTTTCGGAGGCCGACCCCTTCCCACGTTCAGTTCCGTCACTCAACCCGCGTCATCGGTCTCTGCTTCAACAACCCCATCAACCATGCTGTCGACAGTCTCTCGCTCATCGAACTGCACGCGCTCTGCAATCTCAAATCTTTTTAAAAACTCCTCTGTAGCGCAAAAATGGCATTTAACGCCGCAAATGCGCCAATTTTCTCAGAGGAGACTAACATCAACTCCACGAATCGCGCCGAATTCATACTGGAGAGGATTTTCGACTTCACCTTGCAAACATAATGCTTCTAGCCAGAACTCTGGAAGCTCTTCGCAGGCGACCACGGGCGCAAGCGGTCCTTCAGCAACTACGTCTTCGTCAAACGATTCGACGTCATCGACGCCAACAGTGCAAGCAAACGCTAGCGAGCCTGGTATTGAGCAAGAACCCAAAATGGCCATTGCATTTACGTGCACTGTAACCGATTGTGGGCATCGACAAGCACATGTCTTCTCTAAACGCTCGTATGAGCGCGGCATTGTCATCGTGACATGCGACAGCTGCAAAAATCGGTAAGTCTCTTACTTTGCTTCCTTCCCATTTGCTTATTGAGTCATAAATTCGCTCTTTTCATGAAATACCTAGACATCTCATCGCAGACCACTTGGGTTGGTTTGGAAACCTGACGGAGGAAGGGACACACGTTACGATTGAACAGTTGGCGAGGCTTCAAGGGCAAAAAGTGGCGAGAGGGAGGATGGATGCTCCTGGTTCCAGTGTTTTGGAGTATAGTGGGGAAGATGACGCCCAGCAGGACCCTTCACCAACTTCGCCGTCGGAAGGGTCGCCTAAATCGTGATACCTTGAGACAAGGGAAATGCTTGACATCGTCGAGTTCTAGGGTGTCCGTTAGACCCTGGGGTGCTGAAACGTCGCGTCCTTTCACCCTATAGAGATATGATTGTGTGTATACAGGGACGGGTATGTTCACAATGTATTTTACCTATTTTGCCTAATTTTACAATACATCCCTATTCACCTAATATAGCCGATGGTACTACTGTCAAATGTGAAACTCGTTGCACCCGGGTCTAATTGCCTCCACCCTTGACCATCCCTAGGAGCCTTTTGAATCCTTCACCCAGTCCCTGGCTCCGTCTGCAGGTCTTGAACTTTACGCCAATCCACAACACCGGTCGCAGTCGAAGTAACTTCGGCTACGGTGCTTCCACCCTGCGGAGCCATGGTGACTCTGGGACGTCCACAGCTCGATCAGCTATTGTTGACCCACTGGAGGCCTCAATCGAGATTCGTCGCTGATCGCCTTTCATTTGAACAGTCCGTTGTCACCAGGTGAGCTGTGTTTTCCACTTTGAGACAAGCTGCAGGGTTGACGCTCATTGTCTTGCAGGCCTAGGATAAGCTTTGTGTTGGGGAAGAGATTAAAAAGATGGTCCTCATCCGGGGAGATTGTTAAATTCCGGTTCATTATAAGCCCTTCACCCTGCTTAAAACATGCTTCAGCCTCGTTCCATTTGTGCGTGCTGCCTTGAAGCCCGGTCAACGACTCTGGCGTCTTGTCCATATTTTCCTTCCAGATTAACTGCGCGCCCAGCTGAAATTAAGTCCTGATGGTCCCAAGGCTTTTATCATTTTCCTTCTCCTTCTCTCTTTCTCTTTATCGACACGTTTACAGCTCCCTATCTCCCTCTCAGGGCTCTCCTTCAAACACACACGTTCGCACAAAGGGGCTTGCTCACTCGCTCGCCATCGATAGCGTCACTTTTTCGACTCAGGAGACGATCATGACATGATTCTCAAGGTAATATGGGACCCCAAACAGGCAACTAGGTTTCCTACCCATGGGTCCGAGTCCACCTTTGCCTCGTGCTGCGTCTCGACTTCTCATCAGCCAAACTCGTTCAATTCAGTTGATCGAATTGGGAGCGAAGAGACGACGGGTATTGGGTACTGGGAGCGTTCTTGGCCGTGGCACCTGCAGCATCGATAAACAAAGACCTTGGCCTGTACCCCGGAGAAGGATGCAGCGAAAAACGCTGGCTCGATCTCGCTCGCAAGGTATATATAACCGCTCTCCTCCCACCCGGTCTGCCTGCATGCATGCAAGTTTCCAAACGCAGAACGCCAGAAGATGTTGAAAATTTCTACGACTCGCTCGGAGTCGGTACATACCGCCGGCGCCGGTACGAACGCACCTAAGGACCCCCCTTTCTGTCACGGTCAGTCAGTCATTGTCAATTTTCGATGTAATGCAATGAATGAATGGCATGATGGGATGCGTGCACGTATACACCCTCTTCGAGGTTCCCCAGCCCGCACTGTCAGCGCACACACAGCTCGACCGGAACGGATACTTGGGGCACAAGGAGAGATAACCGTACCGCATCCATCAAGCCTCGAGGCGTCCCTGGTAATTCCAAAAGCGACAGCCAAAATTCGAGAGAGCCGAACGGGTAGATGTAGATATAAAAGAGACAAATGCTGTTATTAATAAATAAATCCATTTACTATTACATCCTATGTATCGTACTTTTCTAGTTACCCGTTCGAAAGAGAGATGAAGGAGACTAAAAAGAAGGAAACAAAAGTCGGTGATCATGAATGAATGAATGAAGGGAGTCACAACACCCTTGACAAAGCACCTAAGCGAAACCCATTAACGTAAGTAACCAGAAAAGCCGAGGACACAGGAGGGAGGAAAAGAGGGACCAAAGGAAAAAAGACGGAGAGATAGATAAGGGAGAAGGCCTTCGAATAGAATGGGCCAAGCAAGGAGGCTGAGATGATGCTGACAAAATAGCGCACCACTCGTCCCGTGCTCGCACTCATAACAGCATTTGACAGGCAACGTGTAGATGTCAATGGCATGAGGAATGGAAATGCAATGCTAGATATGTATGTAGTCTACAGAGAAAGAGAGCCGATATGATGATAGAGAATACGAAGCATGTAAGACGAACGCAAAGAATATGTACGTAGTTAGATACGTAAGGAGCATCATTGGAAAACACAGTGGAGCAACGAGGAGTTGGCATCAAAAGACGAGGAGGGATATATGAAAGGAGGGAGGTAATATGAGCGGATAGATGGATAAATGGATGGTTGTACAGAAAGACGAAAGGTATTCCAATAGTTAGCAAAAAAGCGACATAGAGGGAGCATAAAGTGCGTAGTAAAAATAGAGAAGAATAAAAGAAAAACAAATATAGCATCGACTGCGAGCTGCGATGCGATAAGAATTAGCAGCAACGGCAACGACACAATCATAGACCGACGACCCATGGAGAGTCCGGACCCTCCTCGCACCGGGTAGCAACGCACACCTCCCCGCTCCCCGATGCTCACCAAAAAAAACACGAGCATAAAAAGAGCCACCCGAGTGCTCCCGAGGGGCACCAGGAATACATATAGCCGACCCAAAACTAGAGAAAACGAGAAATGTCCTCTTCAAAAATAGGGTCCCGAACGTCCCTCAGACCGTCTAGCTTTGAAACACTGGTCGGTCGCGATGTCCGACACATCTAAGCTCTAGGAACCAAAATGGGACTCGAACGCGGATTGTGCTGCGGCCTGGCGCTCTGCGAACCGCAGAACGAACCACGGCG
>JANBPK010001246.1:0-48121 GCA_027579435.1 Candolleomyces eurysporus | reverse complement strand
GACCATGATATCGATCCTGGGGTCCTCTACAGTGACAGCGCCAGTGATTCCGATCACAGCAACGTGCGATCTCCTAGTTCCCTTAAGCGCCTGTCAGAGCTTAACTTAGACAACGAGTAGAATAGCTGATGTATATAAAACTTCTTTGGTATTCAATGATTTCTGCTGCTCCGTTACTGAAGGATTCTGACCTATGCACCATATCTGCTTGATCAAAAATGGCAAAGCACTGAACGGATGTCCGAAATATGACATATGAAATGCGAAGTAAGAAAAAAATACAGGAGTTGCCAAACTCAACGTCACATCTTGCTCAGGCTTCCAGCCCCAACACGGAAGGTGAGAGGAGCCACCCTAGGTAGAAACACCTTCCATCTTCCTCTCTTTGTTGTATGGGAAGGTAGAAATACCTTCCATCTTGCTCTCTTTGTTGTGTTGGAAGGGATTTCTACCTTCCACCTTCCTCTCTTTGTTGTGTTGGAAGGGATTTCTACCTTCCATCTTCCTCTCTTTSTWGTGTTGGAAGGTAAAAGGACCTTCGGTGCACCTCCCCGGACAATCTAATTGACTTCTAAACTCAACGCACACATTGTACTATTAATAGTGTACATATCTATTCAATGTACCTGGAAATGAGCTCACGCGCCCTACTATCATGAAAAGAGCAACCTGTTGCATCTGTTCTGTGCAACCGGTGACACTTGTTTGGTGCACCCTGGCTATCAACGCCTACCCCACCAAAGCCGGCTGTCTTCATCTCTGTGGCCTCATTCACCGGCCATCGGCCAAGAGAGTCGAACAAAGCACCCAAAGCTCAACTTAGTGCCAACCACCTTCTCACTGTCCAAATCCTCTACGACGATGCTCGAGACGCCACGGCCGAAGATCGCGAAAAACTTTGAAATTGCAGAACTGCGTGGGGGAGCTCAGTCATACGATGGGGGCGGTATACGACCTGATGTACGTCTCATTTAAATTCTTCATATCCCCGCTCGACTTGCATCCTATCCGTTTCTTGTAGCTATCTCGACGGCTAGACACCCTCCCCAACGCTTATGTGCGAACAAGATTTCGATGGTGCTACTTCTGAATGTGGGCGGTCACTCAACGTAGACCAATATGCTATGCAACCGAGCACTCCGCCGTCGAACACCACTCTGCTGACTGGCGCTGGGAGCAAGCGTTATCGGACGCGAAAGGTTGCCAAGCAGTAGGACCCGTCTTCACACCCTTGACGACTATGTGCAAGCTCGGAACGGGACAGGGAGTGATAGGAGCTTCGAACGCATTTTGAGCTTGTGAGTTGGGATGAGATTCACAAGAAAACAAACCTTGTGATGAAGATGAGCTTCGTCCGCCTGAAGGCTTTGACTCTTTTCTGGTCCGTCGTCGATCCGTGCGTCTTTCTCTGGTCGGCGAACTCATCCCCGCTGGTTTTACCCCCTCAGTTTTGCCTTTGCCATCATTTTCGCCCTGCCATCTGAACGTGCTCCATCGCGAGGATCGCTTCGCCCTGTTCCCTTACACGGTACCGGACTTGAGGAAGAAGCTTTGGGACTACGTGCATAAGTTGTGGTGTCCCGTTTGCCTCAACTGACTCGGCCATCGTGCGTACCGATAGGGCCTGCGGGATTGGCGTCACTGTTGGCTCAAGTGCTCGTTCTGGGTATCTGGCGACGGTGCTCGTACGGACGTGGTAGGGAGCTCGGAAGGACATTCCGATGTGCCATAGTTTCGGAGGCGGATGAGATTCGTAAGGAGCAGATAGACATGATGAAGAGATGCGTTAGGTCTTGGTGCGTCCATTGTTCCGTACGTCTTATTCTCATCTCCTCACTCGGTTTCCTTGATCAGTCGCAAGTGAGTCTTCAAATCTATTCGTACGTGCTCGATGGTAAGCTACACCAATCAATGACCCTCTTAAGCCCTCCACCGATGTCTCGTCTCCACCCAGCCTCTTGTCTGAATTTCAGTAGGACCTGCTCAATTCTCAGACCCCGAACGCATTGGGAAAGTATGTACCCGTCGAGTCACTAGGCCAACTTCCACCAGCCCAGCGGACGGGGAATGGCCACGAAGATTAACTACAGATACTATGCAATCCGGCTACGTGCTGTGGGGATGCCCTCGAGCGTGCGAGCGTATGGGGCATCGCCCGTGTTTGGAAGTCCCGCCTCCTGATTAGGGGGCAAGGCATGAGGCGCACGCGGGAGGGTGAACCTTTCCCCTCTCCACTTCTCCCGTATCGGTTGCGCACTCCGCTCGAGTCATTCTAACAGATGACGATGTTCTGGTAAGTCGATACCCGATTTTTATCATTTGATTATTTCTTTTCGTACCTGCTCACATTAGGTGAGATGTGTCGGGTCGATGGAGGGGTACATTTTCTTCCTTCCATTCCCTCATCTGGATCGACTCAGATCCCATCCATTCATTTTCAACTATTTCTGTACTCTCTCGGTCGTTTCATCTCGTCGACTCTTTCGCTATATTGAATATATCTCTTATTGTTCACCCTCTATCTCTCATCCTCCCCAGCATCGAGTCTGCCGCTGAGCTCTTGGGACTGAACCCCCTATCTTATCCGAGAGTTCCCAGATCTCTTTATTGCGCCTGCCACCATCATCTGGAACGAGGTCCACCGGTCCTACATGGAGCGCGGCTTGGGATTAGCATCATCGTAGTAGGTACATGGCATGAAATATACAAGGCGAAGGGACGTACCCTCGTGTCAAGCTCCGCTTCCCAGGTCACTCTGGGCCCAACGGTCATCGTCGTTGTTGCGGGTAGAACGGGGAGACCCAGGACTCCTGGGACCATGGAGACGAAATTGAAAGTCAAAATGAGGAAGAAGATTCGGAGAAATGTCCACTGCATGTTTGACTTTGGACTTGTTGATCCTGTACGAACAGACCAGCTGCGGGTACTTGGACTACCTATGGATTTGGGATCAAAGAGGAAACTGATATTTATACGCATTTGAGGGATGCCTCACGGAGATATGAGCTGCGGATATGTCACTGGGTGAGGGATTGGATGAATGCTCTGTCTTCAAAGCTACGACTTATGACATTCGAATAGATCAACTGTGAGATGTTTCATGGAGATCTGAGCTGCGGATATGTCACTGGATGAGTGAGTGGTGCCACTGGATGAATGCTACCTCTTCAAAGTTACGACTTACGACATTTGAATAGATCGACTGCGATATGTTTCACTGAGAAACCCAGCTCGCATCAGTCGAGGACACAGATGGGATACTGGTTCATTGAATATTTACGCGTTGACATCAGATGGAAGGGGAATACCGAACCCCGATCTCAAGCTCATCACGATATATCTGACCCAGGATGGCTTCCGTTGACCACGCACTTGAGACCCTTCAGGCTAGCGTTACAGGACGACTGTTGTTGGGATGGTCGTTTGTGACCTTCAGATTGGTTCCCGCTTTAGCTCTCTATCGTCCTATCTTTGACTGACCGTTGCATCCCATCAGTTGTCTGCCTGATGGCTCCGTCTCGTCGTTGACGCTGTCATCTCGGCACCTACGGTCAACCAAATATACTTGCCCACGGAGAGACGAGGTTAGCGCTCGAGAACGCCTTGGAGTCCGCTATCGCCCTCCTTTTCGCTCAGTTGATCTATCTTGTCCTTGATGAACTGAGGTACGCAGTATTTTATTCATTTACTTATTAGTCACCATCACTCATTGCTGTAGTATTCTTTATTGCCGGTCTTACTTATCGAAGTGGAGGAGAATTGATCCACGTTGTCCGGTATCAATTATCATGATAGCTGGGAAACTCACTCGCGAAGATTCACCACCAGGCAGCTCAAAACGCTCACTAGAAGCTCAAAAGGTACCCNAAAAAATCTAGTAGACTCGCTGCGCACGCCACTAATCTACTTGGAATTCCTCACACAAGCCACCGTTCCGACAGAGCCAGACTAGTTCATAGATGAAGAGATATGGTATAGAATGTCACAAGGGTTGCTAATAATCATATAGTACTACAAAGACGAACGTGTCGTCCAGACTTGCCCGTTATTCCCTGACCTTCCCAGTGGTTCATATTCAAACGAGAATTCATCTGTTCGGGCCATTCCTGTCATCGTGAATGGGTGTACATCGGCGAGTCTTTGATATCCTGTGAGCGGGAATAAGCACGCGCCCGGTGTCAGAATGGATGTAGAATACGCACGTCGCCGGTAACCGAGGTCTTCATCTCAATCGAAATCGCAGTGTTGGAGAGAGCCTGTTAGAATAAAAAATATTGAATTTCGGAGAAGTGAAAAGGGAAAAAGGACATGATACGCACGCCGGTTCTTCCTCCCGTAGTTATTTTCCGAGCCGCCCTCGAATCCATATCACTGGAGCCCTCAGAAACTATAATTCTGAGGCGCCTGCGCTCGTTCAGTCTACAGCGGGTATTAGCCCACGTGCAGCGACTGAAACAGTATGCATTCACTTACGCGGACAAAAGGGAATTAGAATATACTGGGGAATGGGGATCGTCACTCGCCGCTTCGAAAAGCTGAGAAACAGACGGAGCACTTACGCTTTGCAAGGATCACATAAATTCCACCCCATATGTAAGCCTGAGGAATTGCCACAAACTAGAGAGATGATATTGAGAGCGGGTTTTGAAAGCATGAACCGGGAGATATACGCACAGTGACAAGTACAAGGATGGCAGTTACGCTCGTAAAAAGGCCAGTACGGACTGTGTACGCCAAGAGCCGATCGACGAGTCGAGTGGTACTAAAACGGTCGACACAGGTCAGCTTCTGAGTCGTGACATTGCCTCTGAAAGCATAAGAAGACGTACGCTGCGAAACCTGACTTGCGTTTCGAGAGAAGGAAATACAGCATCGAGACGGCGATGATGACGTCAATGGCCGCGCCTGAACCCAGCAAAGTCCGGATTAGCCATCCCCACTGGAGGCGATATTCCGTCAGGGACTTCGCAACCATGAACCTTGTCCCCAGGAAAATGCCAGCAATCGACCTAAGGAAAGCAGCCACGCCACATGCGGCGCCGATGTAGCGAAACGGGTTCGGGAGAGCCTTCCAAACTCGCAGCGCGAAGAAACACTACACAAGCCAAGATCAATTGTAAGTTCACATTTGGAAAATCCCGAACTCACCTGCACTATAAGGGTAATGAGGCTTCCCAGCACAGTCGCTACGCCCATTAACGGATGCCTCTGGTATCCTGCGATGTTCCCATAGAATGTGATCGTCCCTCGATAAGACTCGGCTGCTGAACAGATGGTATGAGCGAGCTCGAGGGCCCTGGATACGGATGGTGAGAATGGTGCCGGACGGTGGCGTACATTCAGGAACACATACCACACTAAAGCAACCTGAACTCCTCAGTCAGCCCAAGTCTACAAATCCAGCAACAGCGTTGATTTCAACTCACCAGTAGCTTGAGGCCGCGATGGTCGTCTCTAAAGAGCTGAAAGTATGTCTCGACCTGCAGAGTCAGGATGCCAAACAAAAACATCGCCAGGGTGGCCCCGATCTGCATAGCACCGAGAGTATTACCGAGAGTAGCGGCGACCATTGTGAGGATGTAGACAGATCGTCGTGGAAGCAGGGAAAGGTATCTTGGGGCTTGGAGGACACGGAGACGGTGTCCTCAACACAATTTAAGGAAAATCCGGAGGGAATAAATGAGGAGCACGTTTTCACACACCACAGGGGTATTAGATTCCGTATGCCGACCATCGCCCGCGGCGGACAGGGCGCACCAGATAATTGAAAGGGGGCTTTTCGACGGACCTACAACATCGAGCCCCTAATATTTCGTGGTACGGCGGAAAAGGTGGAAAAGAACCTCCATCATAGGAAGTTCAAACGTCGATCGCTGACTGATATGGCGGTCGTTCGATCACCCCCGATCACCCCAACCCCACGTTTCTCGCCCCCAATGGCGGCTCCGAGTCTCGACCAGGCAATCACAGCGATCATTCGGAGCCTTCTTGTGAGAAGGAGCGAACGAATCGATGAATGTGGGAGAAACCCGCGTTCAGGGCGACACATGACTCCCAAAGATAGTTCTATTGAGAACAGAGGCCTTGATTTCAAAAGAGGGTTTGGATTTACGCTCAGGGGACGTTCGGGACCGACTGGAATGTAGCGTGTCCGACCTCCTCTCCTCCCTTTCTCAATTGATTTCATTCATTGGAACCTTCCAACAGAACAAAGGCTCTTCGCTCGAGTCTCGACTTCACTTAAGTTTCTGCGAAGGTCGGGTCCCAACCTGCCAAGCGTTGGCAGCCATCAATAATGTGTCCTCCTGATACAACTGTGGGGAATTAAGACCTTCGCCCTTCGCCGTTTGTCTGGAAATACCATGTTTAGAGGTTTTTTCGCCCTTTCGTTCTCTGCGTATCATTCGTCCTCCACGAGCAATCACGCTCAACAATCCGTTCCAGTAAATTAGAATCGTACGTAGATGAATACATGGTTAAGCAGCCATCGCGCTCGAATTTATTTCGCCGAAATCAAGCGTAGTCAACATGCAAATGTACCAATACTGTTAACAACCGAAAGGATTGCTAACAATGGGGAGAACGATCTGTTAGCAATATTATCATTGAGTCAGCCAACAATGCAATGTGATGAGAGTCCTCTGCCTGATCTCCATCATCGGCTCGGTAGTCGGCTTTGAAAAGAGAGACACTTTATTTGCGTAGTCATCAATAACTGTGTAGCGTGTGCATGTCCGGGCACTATGAACCCCGCCTCCATTTCTTATGCACGGCTTCTCCATGAGGCTGACCCGGTCCACGGAAATCCTAGATACCGACCGTTTCCATAAAAACCGTTTCCGATCATTTTGAATTTGGCACCCGTGCCCTAACCGTTTCCTTATATCCGTGTATCCCAGAATAAATGGGTTATCCATGCATTTGACATGGGCATTGAATAAACATAGAGATTGAAGCAGATTTACGTTCAGAAAGCACGACAGAAGGTCAGGATGCTAAATCAACAATGTCATCAAATTTCGGGGATCACGGAGTTCTCGTCGCTGTAAATGCTCCGCTTTGTTTCTTTCTCTCGGCCACGTCGCAAGATATCTTCTTGCCCGCCATCTTGGACTCACCTGGGTCTGTTTAGTGGCCGATTGACCTTCGCACCGGCTGCAGAAAGCCCTCCGAAGCCCTCTGCAGGCCCTGGACTCACACCTGAGACCGACTTGCAGAGGCTGCAGCCGCCTTTTACCTCGTCCACTCTTCAACAACTTTCTTGCTGGTATGGGCACACTGCAATGTGCAGAATGGGTAGTTCCAACCTCTGATCCTACAGAGGTTGAGCTGGAGCCACCTAAGAAGACTGTAGACCCGGTGAGTGCTGCATAAGTTTGATAGCTTATTCAGGCATTGATATGGCGGCATAACAAGAACCAAGATGACAAGCGACAAGGCCACTCCCCTACTCCGCCCCTCTCAGGATCAGTAACACCATACCCTCTCACTCGTTACCGCTCTTGCTCAATGACACCGCGCCCTGTGGAGGAGTCGTTCCCAGGCCAGCTGTACACGCCAATCGAGACATATGCTAGCTTCATGAGGGAGCTCCACTCTCCAGAAAACACTAGGCAGCTTTCCCTCTTGAGTTCGATATCTCCACACCAATGGCTTCGCTCTCGCTCGCTGGTCTCGGAATCCCAGACCAAGCCTGAGAGCCCTCTGCCAGCAGACGACATGCTTCCAACCTCAGCGCCTCCGCCCAAATGGCTTCGCTCTCGCTCGCTGGTCTCGGAATCCCAGACTGAGCCTGAGAGCCCNTCTGCCAGCAGACGACGTACTTCCAATCTCAGCGCCTCCGCTCAAACGGCTTCGCTCTTGCTCCACATCTTCTCTACAAACACCGTCTTCAACGGCCGTCGGCTTGCCCTCTGATTTGGACCCTCATGTCTCTTCTCCCAGCACCTTTTTACTTGCTCAATCAACCAGTGTTGAGTTTCTGAGCATCGAAATCAATGCCTTGGATAATATTATCAAAATCCTCACTACCAAACGCAACCACTTGGTACTACTTAGAGCGTCTCTCTCGGATGTAAAATGACTGTACTTGTTTCGACTGTATAATATACATTATTTGATCAACCTACTGTTTGCTCGGCCTCAGATGCTTCAGGCTCAGCACGACCCAACATTCCACTTCGATCAAAGATTGCCCATTTGTTACGCCAGGATACACGCCCAACTAGGCACTGTATAGCAGCAATATCAACATAGTCTGTCTCTGCGTCGTCCTTGTAAAAATGAATGTCCAGCTCTCCATGACTGCGAGTTATCCGGCATCGTTTGACACTACCAAGGACGACAACTTCAGGTTCCGACAGGCCAAACTCGGGGACTGCAGGAACTTGAATTCGATAGAGATATTGCAGCTGGCCGTAAAAATGTTTGTACACAAACACCGGACGGCGCTTCTTAGAGTGAGCATGCTTGTCAACCCACAAGTCGTACTAAACCATATCAGCAGTGGTCAAAGCAAGAAGAAGACATACTCACCCGCACATAGCTTGCATCTCGACGGTCATCCGCTCGTGCACTCACAACCTGAGAGGCATGCATGAGGTCACCACCTTCTAGCCTCCTCAACTTCCCCCAAATCTCGATTGGAGCGTTGATAACATGCTTCCGAACTGTGCTCACTTGAAGTGGATTGCCAAATGGCGGGCTGTAGCGAGTTGCCAATGCTGCAAGGATTTTAGACATTGCACCTGGGGAAATCTGTGGCTCTTTACGGCGAGGGTAAACTAGCCGGTAGCTAGAGTCTAAGTAGGGTTTGTTAGATCAAGTTACAAACAGAAATAGCATAGCACGTACAAAGAGGATTTGGTATTGGTACCTCATTTTTTCCGAACTCCTGTTTTGGTGGCCCAAGTCGCAACTGGTCTTCTAGGTGGTAGGTGTTCTTGAGTTGAGTCATTTGAACGAGAAGAAGAAGCCGATTATCGAGATTTTTGTAAGGGTTACGGCGACTCTTGATAGTCCTCCCAAGCTTTCCACAAAATCGCTCGATGGGAAACGCCCAGTAAGCCCAAACCGGTCCCATTGCCTCGATACCATCAGCAATATGAAGTAATGCGTGAATGGTGACAGGGCATGCAGAAACACGGTCTAAATTGTGCTGATAATAGAGTCTATCAAGAGTCAACTTCATTGGGTCTCAAATCAAAATGAGATTCCTCGTACCTTTCATATTCAGTGACCCAAGCTTGAAAGCCTTCACGGATGCGTTGAATGTCGTCCTTTGTGATCTCGAATTGAAGACATAAGTTCATGAGCTTGACTAGGTCGACGAAATGGCGGTAAAATGATTGGTTGGTGAACGCTCGCTCGAGAAAGATGGGGCCAAGATACTGGATCCAGAACGACCAGTTATCAGCAGTCATCTGGGACCGTTCTTCAGTTGGATCAGGTGGCGCTGCACCATATGCAGCAGGGATCGTCGCTTTTGAGGCCTTTGTTGCTTCCCCAATAGCATCCCAGACAGTCTTCGGAACATGATAGTCGTGGTCGCCATGATCGAGATCCTTGAATGTTGCTGTCCACAGGAGAAGTAAGTTCTTCGCAAGATTCTCATATATGAGGTGCATCCAGTCGTATGGAAAAGAGCGGGGAAAGTGTAGGGAAGGGAGTTGTGAGAGAATCGGGATACCCTTGACACCCGTGCTCTTTGCNAGCTCGCTCAGCAGCAGCAGCGCTCGGTGCAAACTGAGCCTGATGAGCATGCTCCATGAACTGCGAGTGAGTGCGCATCGGGAGCTGAGTAGCATCATATGTTGCCGGTGAGTCTCCTCGGATGCTGACAGGGACACAGGTGCGATCCAAAGGCACATAGTAGGTGTTCCCTGACGCTGCTGGATTTCGAACGCCCTGGATCATACACCAGCGACATGGCATCAGGCCATTGTGACCCTTTATCCGCATGATCATCGAAATTGCAGGTATGTCACCACTTGCAACGATGGCGTATGCTTTCATCATAAAATACCGATGAAGGACAAAATGGGGTGTCTTGATGCCAGCTGCAAGTTCGAGAAGCTCGTTCACCAATGGGCAAAGAAAGGAGTCGGAATCCTTTGGTTTGTTGGGTCCAGGAATCGCTCCAACACAGAGTAAATGTTCAAGGTGAAATCGAATGTCGGGAGGGAGATTGTAGTTGAAGACGATGAGTGGCCAGCACGTTTGCTTACGGCGCTTGAATGGGGCAAATCCATCAGTTGCGAGGCCGAGAGCAATATCATTAGCTCCATCAAAGAATTTGTGGCCCATGTCGACGCCTCCAATTGTAACGTTCTTGCCCTTGAGCTCGGAATAGACGCTGCCATCGAATATATCCTGAATGATGTTGTTGCGTGGCTTGTAGTTGTGGCGATAGGACATGAGGTCAATCATCTTGGGGTCCTGGAAAAGAGCTGCAAGGCGAGGGATCAGGGGAATGTAGGTGAACGTCTTCTGC
Organism: Candolleomyces eurysporus; assembly: GCA_027579435.1. Lineage (NCBI taxonomy): Eukaryota > Fungi > Basidiomycota > Agaricomycetes > Agaricales > Psathyrellaceae > Candolleomyces > Candolleomyces eurysporus. The sequence goes on along the minus strand of JANBPK010001246.1, from coordinate 37,629 downwards.
GGTTTGCCATCGCTCTTCAGCCTTGGCTCTTTGCAGAACGGGCATTCAGTCTTGGTCTCGTGTGGCCCAGTATAGCAGATGCAAACATTGATGCAGCAGTCGTAACGTTGGGCCTTGACCTTTGCCAGAAATTCAACCCGTTTGCGAGCAACCTTGAAACTTGGCAGGCCCTTCTGTTGGAAAACCCAAGCGAGCTTGTCGAAAGAGCGGTCGGTGAGGTTGTCTTCCAATTTGAGCTCAATCATACGGAGAACCTCAAGCTCCTCCTCAGTAATCTCCTGGGCTTTTGAGGTTTAGATAACACAAATGGAAGAGATAAAGAATTCAACATACCGAGCTCGTCAATCATTGCCTCCAAGTCCTGAACGCTCTCTGTGCCGTCATCAGACAAGTCGTCAAAATCCGAGTCCTCATCAGAGCTACAGGTCTCCATATCGCTATCCCCTTCTTCTGGAGGGTGCTCGTCATCACTTTCAACAACCGTGTGGCGGTGGTTGTCTGTCCACCTCTGGAAAGCCTGTTCGACGGCCTGCGCAGCTTTAACGGTCTGTAGGACTGCAGGTGCAGGCTCTGGAGGTTCGGGGCTATCCATCCTGGCATCACTATTGTGAAAATCTCTTTCAGGACTGCCAAAAATAGCTGGAGGCAGCGGTGGAGGCGAAGATGCTGGCTGTGTTGATTGAGAACGGCGAATGGTGGATTGGGCCAGCCGTCTGCCTTCTTGGAGGAGGGCATTAGCCTTTCGTTTGGCCGATTTAGCTGCTTTTGCTGCTTGCTTTATGGCATGCTCAGCGCGAGCTAGCTTGACACGAGCAGGGGTGTGTTTCCCGGAGAGATGATTGGCCTCGGTTTTACGGGTAACATAACTGCCACAGTTGCATGCACATAGTCGCTTTGTCGAGGGGTTTGAGGTTTGCTTGGGCATTATGAGAGTGATAGATAATGTAGTATTCAAGGGATTAATACAGCGTTGAGTAATAGGGAGAGTTGTCGTGCAAGTATGCGTTGCACCCTCTGTTCACCGTGGGACAATCTTGCCGTTGATGCAAGCCACCACTCAACCCTTTGCGTGCTCATCCTTTCTTTCTGTATTCTACCCGCCGTCTAATTGTGCACTCTATATTCCTTTTACTTGCTATTCTACTCTTCTCTATAATGGGCAGCTCCTCGCACGCTAAGAAGACTGGCTCAGCTTCTCGCAAGAAATTGGCTGAACTCCCAAGCAACACACCCGCTGAATCTGTACGCCATCTTTTATTTTGCCCGCCCTCAAAAATCCTGTCTAATTTTGTTGGCTTTAATAGTCTAAGCGTAAAGGGCGACCACGCCGAGTGCTCAAGAGCAACACCATACCTAGTACACCACAGGAAGACTCCGCTGAGGCGCTTGCAGCAGAAAACGAGACTCTTAAAGCGAGGCTTCGCGAATATGAGTGTATGTTGTGCTCCCTTTTTGTTCACATTCATATTCCTAACCTCTATCATGCTCATTTCTAGGCAAGCTCAGCGAACAGGGCGAGATTGTTGCTATTCCGAAACCAAAGGCGAAGCTGGGCGGACACCTGAGTCTGGCCGCGGGTTTATTTTAATTGACGCAATGAAGCTTAACACCTCAAAGGAAGGTGTTCTTCTGTACAATAACATCCTTGTGAGTGCAATCATTTTGATTGTTTCCTCGCTTAACTCTCGACTTCTAGGACTCCGTTCATAATCAGGCAGCTGCTGCTGGGATTGAAAAGTGCACGATGTACAAATCGCTTGACCCAGTGAAAGTTTACCGTGTAGTTCGAAGGGTATGATTTCATCGCTGTCCCTAGCCAGTACTGACTCTCTCTTTATGTAGATCCGTCAGAAGCACCCATATATGACTGAGGCTCGCTTTCCATCGAACTGGGCCACCCTCGCTATGCTCAAGAACTACCTGCAGAATACACGACGCAGCGGCAACTCCAGGGCGAAGAAATTAGCATCACTGCTTGCGAAGGAGGGAGCTGAATCGGGGTCAGATGAATCAGGTACGGAGGACTCGTCATCGGATGATGATGAAGGGGGGAAGGGAGCACAAGGTACGCCTTGTGGTTAAAGCCCTATTCTTTATAATACCGCTCACGTATCTTGGGCACAGCGCATGAGTCTGATGAAGACATCTCTGACTCTCAGTCTTCTGGATCCGAGCCTGAGGATGTGGCACCACCACCGAAGCGTACTCGGTTGTCCGAATTCGGCAGGTCTGCAAAAGTGAAAGAACCTACGGAAGCTCTGTTATCCGATCCCNGAGTCTGACGACGAGGCCCCACCACCAAAGCGTACTCGGTTGTCTCGCACTCGGTCATCTGAATCCAGCAAGCCGAAGAAAGCATAGGAGCTTGACGTGGCTGCCCTGGTTTCGAGCGCTGGCGCTCATATCCCCTCCCCTTTCTTCAATTCTCCCTATTTCCTCCTCTATCAACGACAACTATCTACCTACACCACTATCTACTATTCTACTGTCCTTACTATGTATACCAGCCAGTATCATTACATGTACTTATAGGAATGAATACAACCGGTCCTGTTACACAATCCTATTCCAATGCCCGGTTTGACTGCCTTTCAGACGCAGAATAACCGTTATCCTGGACTGGTAAAACCACTGCTACGAAACGGTGAATCCTTTCAATTGAAACGGATTTCCTGGAGTCGTTAATCCGTTTAAATGGGTAAAAAATGCGTTTATTAGCCCTGGAGATACAAACATGGAATATCCATGCCCGGGTCCAGAATCCGTGCGGTATACATGGGAGACCCGTGTTGTCGAAATGGGAAAATCCGTGCACAAGAACGGGGCGCGAGGTTCACAGTGGGGTAGCATGTGTGAGATCCGACACCTACGGTGGATGAATGGTTATGTGAAAGCCAAGGAAGAACGTGAAGGGCTACTTCGGAAGTTATGATTCTATTTGCTTATTCGGCTCGTGTGCTGATGCCAAAGGTCTCACACCCACTCCTTGCTACGAACTTTCTGCAAGCCGGGGCTGTGAGCAACCCTTTTACAATCTGTTCATGCTCACGGAAGTCATTCCTGGATATTTGGCTACGACCATGAGATGGGTGGCGGACCTCGAATAGACACTATCCAATTAGCTTTCGGCTCGTTCGGCTGCCCTAGGACACTCACGACTGCTTCACACCGGACATCTTTTATTTCATGATAGCCATCTCATCTGTGTCTTGTGTTTTCTACCCGAAATCCTGTACAACTGCGGGGACTCTGTGAGTAATCGGATCATTGGTATACTCTCGTCTGTTTCAGTCCTTGTCACTTTGAATGAAGACCACTTTTGGGGTGAGGTGACTGTCCGCTCCTTTAGGATCTCCTCAATCTGCTTGGATGCTAAACGGATCGATAGTCCAATAAGTATCACTATTGAATTGGAAGATATTGAGATAGATGCTTTGCAGCACTGTTCATGGTTTCTCAAATACGGTGTGATATGGCAACACAACCGGCTCTAGCAAACCAGCGAGTGAGTACTGCAATTACAAACCGGCGTTGAAAATATGATAGGTTGACTTCGGTCTTCATGCCACCGACGTATCAGGGTCAATGTAAAGAACTTCCCGACATCGGGTTTCCTGCAATTTAAATTATCCTGCCAAATTCTGCTTAGAGCTGTCGGCGGCTCCTTGTATTTGGAGCCGGAGATAACCTTCATTTAAACTTTGCTGTAAATGCCCAGCGGTAATGAACACTCCGAATTGGCACTTTCATATTAATGTTCGGAGATGAAGGAGATAACAAGTTCACCATGACTTCCCTCTACCCTATTTATGCTCTCGAGTCATCCGAGCCATAACCATGCGTTGCAGGTCGTAATGCACCTCCTAGATAGCCTCTTTGCGCAGCAAACGTTCGAGGCAATGTTCACTGCTCAACCCCGGTTAGATAGGGCATTCAGAATTGATATAAAGATGACCATGCCTATGGGAGCTTGCGCTCACTACCAAAGCTCTTTGTTCGCTACCAATCACCCCAACAATAATCAAGCATGATCTCTATATCCTTCGTCTCACTCACCGTCCTTCTATTGAATTTGGTCAGCCTTTCACCAACCTTTGCATCCCCTCAATACGGCAGTCTAGCTGGACTGTCTGCGCGGGAGTGGAATGAGCTCATTCCACGGCTCAATCAAGTGGATCCGCCGAACCCACCTGGACCTCTCCAGTATAATGGAACAAAGCTCGTCCACGACAGTGCACACCCATTCAAGGCTCCGAGGCAAGGCGATATTCGAGGTCCCTGTCCAGGCTTGAATACTCTAGCAAACCACGGGGTGAGTACATTTGCAGCTTCTCCCTCGAGTGAAATTGGTCAAAGTCGGCGTCGAGTAACTCAGACTCGCCCCATGTTTCGGAGACACTGGAGTTGCATCTTGTTGTTCGATGTGTACTAACGTGGCTGCACTTCAACAGTATCTCCCTCACAATGGCGTAGCCAGTCCTTCCCAGATCATCAATGCCGTACAAGAAGGTGAGCACTGATGTTAGACACCAAGACCCGCGAAGAAAGCTAACAATGGATTGGGAATAGGCTTTAACATGGAGCACAGCACAGCCGTCTTCTTGACTCATGCCGCACATCTCGTGGACGGAAATCTTGTCACAGATCTCTTGAGTATTGGAGAGAAGACAAAGAAGACTGGCCCTGACCCTCCTGCACCTGCCACTGTTGGAGGATTGAACACGCACGCTGTCTTCGAGGGTATGTCCAAACCTCAAGTTCTTACTTGACATTCTCATGACGTTCTCCAGGTGATGCTAGCATGACTCGAGCCGACTTCTCTTTCGGCGATAATCATAGCTTCAACCAGACGCTCTTCGATCAGGTACGTTGCATGCTGTCCTCTCAAGAAAGGATGGTACTGAGCTTTCATTAGTTCGTCGAGTTCAGCAACCGCTATGGTGGAGGCTTTTACGACTATACGGTTGCGGCAGAGCTCCGATTCCAACGCATTCAAGAATCAATTGCTACCAATCCTCAATTTTCCTTCGTCGCTCCTCGCTACTTTACCGCATACGCAGAATCGGTTTTCCCGGTTAACTTCTTCGTCGACGGAAGGAGCACGGAGAAAAAGCTAGATATGGAGGCTGCCACTTTGTTCTTCCGAGACGGGAAATACCCTACAGACTTCCATCGTGCTGCACAGCCAAGTGGCAACGAAGGGGTTGAGATGGTGTTCATCGCTCACCCCATTGCTCCGGGGGGGGAACCGAGACGACAAGATCAACAACTATGTCCTTGATCTGACCTCAGCAGACTTCGACACCTTCTGTCTTCTGTACACGAACTTCGTGAACCAGACAATTCGCGGACTGTACCCCAACCCCACCGGGATTTTGAGGAGGAATTTGATCAAGAACTTGGGTTTTTTCTACAGTGGCATCGCGGACGCTGGCTGCGAGGAGCTGTTCCCCTATGGTAAGCTCTAGACTCAGGAGATTATGTTTATCTTGGACAAGGACCCCTTACGATATATTTCCATTGTTCATACCTTTCTTTCATCCTCCATCTGCACTTCGATCGGAGATTATAATTGAGTACTATGTTGAAATGACAAGGGTAATTTTTCTGCTACGCAACTTGCGACTCCGCCAACACAATATTCCTTGAAGTGCACGACCTCGCTTCAAACCTGGAGATGTCACTGCAAACATTTGTGCAGCCAGGAACCGAACGTCGATAGTCCGCTGGATAGGATAGGATAGGTTCCGGCACCAGGTCCCAAGGCTGCCATGTTTGGACTGATTGCTTGGGTCAAACATTGACCGGTTCGTCACTCCTTTACTCCGAGTCGTTCGTCGCGAAAACTCAGAACCCAAGTCTCACTGGCCGATGCAATGACCTATCTCTCTAAGACACCGCGAAATAGCATTGACCCAATGTCCTTGTCCACGACCGCAATGATCCTGCAACTCTATGACTTGGGCAGGGACTGTCTTCCCGTTGGCGCGATAACACCTCTAATTGCTCACACCTTCAACCGTGGCTATCTCTTTCACGTCTTCTTCCCCAATAGGCTCTTAAGCTGGCAGCAATGAGATGTGTGTCCCTGGTGACTCGTCCTTACTCGATCCCCTCTTGACCTGGTTGATTCACAACGCGAACGTCTATCCGCTTTCGATGACGGCCTTTAATCCTGGTCTCGTGTCCACTGTGTCGATGCGCAACACATAGAAGGTCTCTTCACCAAGTCCTTCGGACGTCAGAGGGTGCGAGGCTGGGACGCGACGGGCATTGCAGTTTGGATTGCTCCGGTCGTCGACGTGCTGGAAATTGGATAGTGAGTCGCACGTGATCCTGACAGAGCTGAGGTGAGTCAAAGATACTTTTTCGCTATCCTTGGACTGATAGCAACTCTCATGGCTAGAATTTCGTACCCGTTTCCCAAGTCAATGGTCGACATCCGAGGTATGGCCGGTGTCAAGGCAACTCCTCAAACTACCTCACTCCTCTAGAATTAGCATGCAGTGTGCGTTGTGCAACCAAACGTTTGAGGCAATGTGTACTGCTCAGCCCTGCTTGTATGAACCCCCGTTTAGCGTTCTCAACGGAGTATTCAACGGAACTTGGTCACAGACGAGAACTTCAGGATTGGTATAAGGATGACCATGCCTCTTCCCAGCTTCGTCAGACTACCCAAGCCCTTTGTTCTCCACCAACTACCTCGGCTGTTTAACTTGAATCCACCCCTAGACTCTACAGCTGCCATATTGGGATGGTGATCTCTATATCCTTCTCAGAGTCCACAGTGAGCCGAGCCCTATGTAACCCAAGATGTCGTACTTTTTTGGTCTTTGGCCCAGACGTGTTGTGTAGTTTCCATTAGTGTAGCGTTCATTAGTTTGAGTATTTCGTTCCGTTTCGTTTAGGTGATAGCGTGAGATGGATGCCGCTTCGTTTGAGTTTGCGTCTTACCTCTTGAAATGATTGAGTCTAATCTGCGCCGTTGCCATATCTATCTCAGCCTCGATGCTGCGATACGTCCAAATGGTTTACTCTCGAACCGGATAACATTGTTTGGTGACGTGTGGATTGTGGAAGGTGGGCAAGGATACATCTTTCCACAGTCGAGCGCACCACTCCCGGGCCTATGGCTACTATGTCGAACGTATCCTGGAACAAGTAACTATCGGTCCCAGGGTTCGTATCTGGTGATCTCTTCCCTAAACTCCTCAATCACTCTCTGAGAAATATCACTACCCTCGACTAGATTACTGGGTATCAGCACAAGCCTTGAGGTGCTATTATCCCAGGAACAGGAAGGACAGGAAATTTCGTCGTAGGAGATCGCCCTCATCGAGCAGTACTTGCACGTCACGTATGCCAGGTCGATAGTAAAACGCAATATCACAGTTCCAGTGGCTGGAAGCTCAGCGCTCATTCCCGATTATGGAGCTTCATGATCCAAATAGAGGGCGTTGGAATTGTCGACAGCTATCCTCTGAAAGCATTGGTGACAATCTATGTCACCTGTGAAGATCACAGCTTGGCAGGAGTAGCATGCGATCATCCCAAGGGTTATGCCGGTAGTGACGGAGAAGCTGGTTTCAAGACGCTTTTTTAGAGCTTGGTTCTGGATCCACAACAAGCTGCACGCCATCTCCCCCCCCCAGGTGGGACTTGAGTTCGGCCAAAGCCCGGCTGGGATGTCCAGAAGCAAGCTCGACCATCCCGTCGTGAAACCACTTCACGACCTTATGCTCTCGGCCTAGTATAACTTTCTCCACCGGGTTCAGAGAGTCCTTGGAGAGTTCGGTGATGGCAAGCTTTCTGATCTAAAAGGATTGATGTTCGTCACTCCTGATTGGAGAATAGTTAATGCAACTTTAGGCGAAACTTCTTCATGCTCCACCTAGTCGATAACTTCAACACTCCAATCCATTCCTCCTTCTCCAATTTGAAGCTGCCTGAGATCATGTCATCTACCCTATCCTCGTAATGTGGATCGTCAGTTACCTGTTTGGGAAAAGGGTTGCAGCACTTACGTTGGGTAAATGATTTTCAGCAATGCCTCAAGGTGGACTGCCTGATCGCCCTCCAACACAATCGGATGTTCTTCGTCTTGTCCTACCACAGTCCCGTCGCTTCCAGCGGGTAGGTGGAGCATGGTCTCGAAGACCTCAGAATGTTCTGTGAACCTATGTTGGGGAACCTCAAAAATGATATCCTCAACCTGACTCCGTTCAGCTAAAGATCTACCCAGATAGAGCGCTCGATGATGCACTAGATACCGTACGCACCTTAAAGAAGACGATGCCACCCCATCGGATAAGTTTTGAACGGGCCATGGGCCCAGGGGACCTCCCATCACTGGCGGACTCGTTCAGGACGGTAGACATGGTGGTGATTAGAAGCGAAAGAGTATGCGTACTCAAGATGTGAAATGAAGTTATAGATCGTATATATAAGGATCACGCAGGCACGAGGCCGACTATGTGCCTGTAGAATGACCGTTGAAGTGATTTGCATATCTTTGATCGGTTTTATTTTCTGCTCGAGCAGAATGATGTGTCATGATGATTAGCAAAGGCATGCTCGCCCAAATAAATGGGTGCTATTAATTGAACCGCAATCGACCGACTTAACTTAACTTAACAGCGGTCACAACCCATCTCGTAGGGGGAACAAACTGACAAGGTGAATGATATTAACTTTGCCTCGTTCCGGGAAAGTCCCCACAAGTAGGTCCAGACAAAGCCTTTGAGAATGGGCCTCGCTGCACATGTATAGAACAACACGACATCTCAAAACAGTGGCTCCTACCCAATTCACTCTGCGGGAGTCCCTGAGCCTTGAAGCACAAAAGACGGTCGTGGCGGAATCGATTAGATCAGATTGTGGCTGTGATGAGTACTGTATTTAACTGATAAGGGCAGTTTCTCTACTGCGTGGATTGGGATTCTACTGCCATGAAATGTCCTGGAATGCAGGCTTCAAACCTGGAGATGTCACCGAAAACATTTGCGCCTCCAGGAATCGAACCTCGATCGTCGTCGCTCTGCTTGGACTGGCTGCTTGAGCCAAACATTGACTCAAATCCTCCTTTTCCGTTCCTCGGCCATTCAAAACCCAGGTCACTCAATGCGGTGGCACGTACTTCTAACACGGTGCGAATACGCACTGTCCCAATCCTCTTTCCCACGATATCATGGCTCGGACAGGGAACGTCTTCCCATAGCCAGCGGGGTAACACGTCTTGCACGTCTTCCTGCTCCTATCGGCTCGTGAGCCGGCAGCACCGGATGAGTGTTCCTATCCCTCTTGACCTGGTTGATCTTGCGGTGCGGTCATACCAATCATCTCGAACTTTCATGCAGCCGCATGCGAACATCTATCCGCGTTCGCCACGCTTCTCATTTCACTCGCTTCGGTCACGGCCTTTCATCCCGGCCCCATGTCCGCTGCGTCGATACATAACGCATAGAAGATCTCTCCAACAACAAGTCATTCGGACGTCAAACGGTGCAAGGCTGTGAAGTCCGGAGAACCTGCAGAACGTGACGGCTCTTGCAATTTGGACTGCTCCAGTCATCGATGCGCTGGAAAGTAGGATCACAAGCTGGGCGTAATCTTTACGGAGCGGAGGTGAGTCACGGCTGCGTTGTCGCAATTCTTGAACCGAGAGTAACTCTCATAGTTAGAGTATCGTGTTCCTTCCCCAAGTCAATGACCGACATGACCTGGACGATTTTCAAGGGCTGAAAGTAGAGCCAAGACGAAGACTCATTCCTCAGGCTTCAGCTAAATGGATTATCCTTTTCTGCGACGACGAGCGCCGAATCCACGGTTTAGAGGCACGCCGATCTCACGTACATCTGACGGCGCTTTGAAGACTCATCGATGCCTCCACATCATCACGGATTATCTTTCTGTTTGACCACCTAGACCATAGCTTTCTCAGAGTCAGGGATCAGGTCTGTAGGAGCCGAGCGCCCGAGATACTGCTATTTGGTTGGGAGGACCTGCGGTGACATCACCGCTGAGGCGCTTAGAGTAAGTTTCGACATCGTCTTATTTCTACCCTCCTGTCCGGCATAAACATTTGTGACCAGGAGCTGACTTTCTCTTGTTACCCACCTAGTTCTCCGAATTCGACAAATTTCGCCACATCAGTGTTCTCCCGGAACCTGGCGAACCAAGGGATGCGGAGTTCGGTTTAGATAGTGGGCCAGGGCTCTAGTGCTGAGGTGGCATACGCAAGTTTGATACAGGAAAGACGTCGCGTTTGCATCTATTTTTTNCCATCTCCCTCGCAACCTGGACGATACTTTCTTGTAAGCTAATACTTACCCGGTCTATCGGACACTTGGAATACGATCTGATCAGCTTCGCTCAATGTCAGTGGCGCTTGTATGACGAGGGCCCTTTGAGGTATCTCGAACGTACTTGCTGGAAGTTCTCAGCCTGAGTGCTTGTGCATACGAACAACTGCCGACATTGGGGAGTCATTTTTTCCTTGAGCCAGACACTGACAGTTCGCTTTGATCTGTAGGCTTCAAGTCGCTGTCGACCTGTCTCTTCCCATTCACGCAGGCCTTCCTCCTCGCTAATGCATGCAGATTCTCCTCCTTCTCAGGACATTCTCTGGTCGAGAAGATGCAGGAGTGCTCAAGTGGGAGGAATCGACCATCCGCTGCTTAGGAGAAGCGATGGTGCATGTTGTGTGAAAATTGAACCATGAGGGATCATCATTGGCATGGGCTCATGCTCTGAAGGGCCAATCTTCGAACAGTAGATTCCGCTCACCACAGCGTCATCCATCTTGCACTCAGCTCTAGCAATGTTCTCTCGTTCTGTGGACGCTCAACGGAATGGCAACACGATGGAATAATCATCCTACTCTACCTGGTGATTTTCTATCTGATCCTTCGAGAGATCGTATTAGCGGGTGAGCGTACTTCTTATCTGAATCTTAAAGTCACCCCACTGATCAAACCAAAACTATAGCCGTCCATCCACGCCGCTGGGAGTGTAAAGCTGGGAGAAAAGCAGCTGACTAGTCTTTATTTGGTCACGCTACGACGGCGCGACGGAAAACGGAGTCAAGCGTGGACGTTGTAAACAGTCTCAGGATTTTCAGTTCGATGAAGTACGGAGGCGAGCTTATGGCCCAAGCCAATGGCTATCAATACTAACACTGGGCTCGACTAACTGCCTAGATGCACACCGAATTCTAGAGATCCATCTCGCTACAAATTGGCAATCCAGCGAACAGTGTTGTTCGTTCCCCAGCCACGGTTAAAGCTAAACTCCTCAGTGAGCTTTTGAACGGGTCCAAAGTTGCCCTTCCCATCATTATACGACACCCACACAGCATCCTGCCCAAAGCCAATGATATCGGCAGCACCATTTCCCGTCAAGTCGACAACAAACCGAGGATGTTTGTCAACTCGCCACTGTCCGGCGTTGTATCCGAAGTCTCTGATGACGAGCTTTGGGGTTTGGAAGGTTCCATCTCCATTTCCAATTGCCACGAAAACGCCTGCATCCCCGAACCCTACGATATCTCCACGCCCGTCGCCGTTGACATCAGCGATAAATCGAGGACGCTTGTTGACCTGCCACTTTCCAGCATCTTCAGATAAACCGAAGTCCTTGAGAACGAGCTTAGGCTGTTGGAAGGTCCCATCACCGTTATTCAACACGGCCCACACACCAGAGTTTCCGAAACCAATCATGTCAGCTCTTCCATCCCCTGTAAGGTCCCCCAGCGTACGTAGGTGTTCATCCATGCTCCATCCCTGACCAGAGCACGTGAATGCGTGGTTGATGACGATTCTAGGAGCAGCGAACGTGCCGTCCCCGTTTCCGAGAGCGACGAAGACATGTTTCTCGCCGAGCCCGACGATATCAGGGATCTCATCCCCATTAACATCAGCCAAGAACCGAAGATGTCGGTCCATTTTCCATCCTCCAGCGACGAACCCAAAGTCTTTGAGAACGAGACGCGCTGGCGCGTAGGTCCCGTCACCATTATTGAGCGAGACAAAGACACCCCTATCACCGAACCCGATGATGTCGACGTATCCCTTGTTGCGCAGGTCAGCGACGTAGCGTACGTGGTCGTCAACACTCCACCCTTTTGTAGAACCGAAGTCTTCTAGCACGAGGGAGGGGAGAGAGAAGGTTTCTCCATTGTTACGAGACACGAAGACGCCGGAATCGCCGAATCCTATTATATCACCGAGACCATCGCCTGTGGTATCTCCAACAAGACGGACATGTTGGTCAGTGCGCCAGCTCCCGGCGTGGTAACCAAAGTCCGGTACTGCGAGTTTGGTGGTACGGGGCATGAGGCCGTTGCGGAGGATGGTAACACCATTGATGCCAAAGCCAACGATGTCACCCCTTCCTACGCGCCGAATGGGAACTGGGGGAAAGGTGGTGAGTCCGTTGGTTAGTTTGCATGGCATTTTTCAGGTATAACCAATTAAAAAACCGTACCTGGAAGACTTTGAGTGATGATGGCGTCGCTTGGGGAGTTGGCGAATTTGGTTTCCGTTGGGCCTGGCCATGCGCGTCTATCTTCTAGTTTGGAAACGCTAAATACCGGTGAGGACGCCTGAGACTCCAGAGACGACCTACCTTTTTCTCTTTCTGCTTTCCTCAATGCCTCTACCTGTCTCTTGAGTTCCTCAATCTCTGCCCATGCTTTGTTGCGCTCCTCTCGCAACCGCTCGTTCTCCTTGCTCAGATCCCCAACTCCCTGTTTTCCCCATAGTCTTGCCATGTCCGCAGCTACCCTGTTGCCGTTCTCTTTGTCCATCGCCATTGCATGATTGTGATACTCCTCGCATTTCTGGCATTTATCTATGTGAAAGGGTAATCTGAACAATGGATGGACTTCCCAACCCCGTACGTTGTTCATCTGCTCTTGCCGCTGTTTTGTGTTCGATGAGATGGTACTTAGTGCGTGAAGGGAAGCGAGTAACATCGATCATCGGAATCGTGATCAATCTCTTTATCCAACCCTAACCCCCAGTGAAAAATCGCTCCGATCGGCTTATGATACCTAATGGTGGGAACCGAAAACACCGAAGGGCAACGATCAAATCCAGGGTTTGCTGCAAGCGACCGTTACCTTTCCGACTTCCACCTGCGGGTCCCTCGCCAGCGCGACAGCCTTTCTCTTTCTTGTATTATCACCCTGTGTTTCGATCGAACGTGTACCTAGGCTCTTTATGAATCCGGCTTTATCGATTTTCGCACAGACATGACCGACTCTGCAAATCGCACCGACAAGAACGGGAAAGACTTGCTGCCCTGTCCATGCCAGACATGTAAACGAGCTTGTTTTCTCCGTCCGAGGACTATCAAAACCCACCTAAATCAGAACGGCCATATGGATTACGGGTTTCTGGAGACTCAGAGAACGCAGATGGCCACAGGGACAAGCAGCGGCCCACCTACCGCCCGTGGAGCACAGGTTCTTGACAAGCGGGCTGCGTCAGACACAACTGAGCACTTGGAAGAATCTCGTTGTCCTAAGCGACATCGAGTACAGGTAAGTGCTTCATGCCAACCATTGGAAACTTGAAGCTTATATGACGCAGCCAAGGTCGCCAAAATTACGCACAAGAAATCGCCTCCAACCTAGTTCCTCTTCCCTCTCCCCTGGATCCTATTTCATCGCCCTCTGACTCGTGAGCGACTTAGACAATTTTCCATTCTATTCGTCTATTATAGTGGATTTGGTATCTCTTCGGTGTGTAACTAGCATTTCTCATACTGTATTCCGATAATTCGTAGTGTACCGGCATTTGTAATGTATCAATATGACCAGTTCCTTCCGTCGAAACTCGGAAATCCAGAAAGAAGAAACCAGAGTGCATCGTGGTACACCGGTTAATACGTTCTAGAAACGACCGTTTTGACGGTACAGAACGAAACTCTACAAACCTGTACGACAGGTCTATTCTCGGTAAGGACCGTCGGGGATCGTACCGCGCCGGAGGGATTTTTCACTGGGCCTAACCCCTCCCTACGTTTGCTTCTTGGACAACTATTAATTTGGGATATTTGGTAACAGCTGGGATTCCTGCCGTTCTGTAATGGTTTCTCTGTTGAGTGCCCGATCTATTATCGATACTTCTCAGAGAGTGTGACTTCTCATAATTCTGTTGAGAAACTCAGGTGGGAGTATTTGTCGCCGAATTCAACCATGTATATACTTCTGAGACTGACTTACCTTGTGTGAACATCGTAATGCGGAAGGATATTGCATTTTACCAGGTATCGAGCTCTAAAACTCAGGAAAATTTGCAGCTACCCTGTGCTATTAATTACATTGCAAAGCGACGGGCATACAAAGGTGACGAGAACTCTAAAAAGAAAAGTAGCTGCACGATAACCGGCATGAGAATTTGTCCATATCAGCTCCGTTATCTCAAAGTGTTTGTATTCGACTGAGCTCCCGCCTCCCTCGCACATATAACTTGGACGAGCCGTTAGGGGGAAACGGGTCATCACGACCGAGTTTGTACAAGAGTTCTCAAGCATCAAGAAAGAGGTAGACATCTTCTCTAGTCATTATGTCGTCGGATTGATAGCGTCTAAGACGACTCGGAGGAATGAGCAGCGAAATCGTACTCGGCGACAAGAACGTTCGCTTTGAAGCAGTTCAAAACTTACTCCAGCCCCGATACTGTTCACGATGAACCATAAGCTTCTGGGCGTTGGAGAGGTTTCAAGGGCGTGAGGGAAGGCGGGTTGCATGAGGCCGATGTAACAGAACTCGACTTCAGTGAGTATCGATCCGAAGCGCCCTAAACACTCGACGATCTCACTTTGTTCGATATCGTATGGCGTGCTGCGGAGCCTCGTGACGGCTTCGGGAATGGTGCATAGGAAGAGAAAACGGGGGAAAATGGTGCCTATTGTTAGCAGTTTGTCGGAAATATCAGTCTAGAGATGGAGATGGCTCAGTACGCAAGTGTGCCCAAAGTTTGAGAGTTGTGAGATCTAAGCAATACTACGTCAGAGGTAACAGAAGTGGCTAGTGACTGCTGGGTGGCAACTAACAGATACTGCCGGAGAGACCAAGCTCTCATTTTTAGCCTGTACAACCTCCAGGAGCGTCATGGCAAGCATTTCAGGGGGAATGCCATGGACGATAGGGAGTATTTTNATGGTCCTGGGATTCTCTGAGAACTTCATCCTGTTTTTTTCTCGTGATTAGAATACCAGTTTTTTTGTCAGCAGCCGGTTCGCAGGTGCGCCAACGGTCCCCAGGAATTGAGCGGTGGGAGGTGCAACTGATTGTTGCTGCCAATTTGCAACCGAGTCAGCGATAACCTTGCAGGCTCTCGATCTTATCTGACCGTCGTCCGATCCATACTCGGTCACTGGCATATCAACTGGGAATTCGGAAACCAACGAGACTACATAGTTGGTACTTAAAATGAAAAATGAATGAATAAGTAATAAAATGTCTAATATTCTGTATATATTAGAAATTCAAATCGGGATCGGCAGCCCTAATCTCCCATGGCGGACGTTGGCGAGATCCAAATTCCTCCGTCAAAACAAATCCTTCCAGATCCTCAATCTCGGCTCTTCGCAGTGCTAGATTTTCTCTGAGAGTGAATTTGGAGTCCGATGTCCCGTGTAGCTTGATCTTCAGGCTTCGGAGAGTTGCATTGGATGATTGACCGGAGTTGGAACGGGCGGCTGAGCGTCGCGCAATAATAAAGTCCGTCAAAACCGCATGCGTCAGATCGTCCCTTGAGCCCAGCCGCAGAGCGAGATTTTGAAGCTTGGGACAAAGGCGTTTGTTGCCATTCATCTTTTTCAACAGCTCTACAGTCAGCCCTGCGTGTTGTGAAAACGAACATCCGCGTTCACCCGTCAAACGAAGGGTCGCAACATTCGGAAGACTCTGTAAGCACTCGTACAGACTCTGCTGGGTGAGGTCTATATAGTGAATCGTCGATTTGAGTAACGTAGGCCCAAACCGTTGAACGAACTCGAGTAGGCTGCTCTGAGACCCTTCCTTGGGCTCGGGGTCGGTATACTCGCACATGAGGGTCAGATTCTCCAACACCGGGAGTTCAAGACGGCTCGCAAATCCTAATGGCACCTCGGAAATCCGACTAATCTTCAAGTACCTAAGGTTGGGAAGGCTGATTATGCGAGCTGTGGTAACGTTGTCGGTGAGTTGCCAGGGTTCGGAGGAGGACCAGAGTCGAGGCATCTGGAAGTCACAGTATTCGATGTTGGGACACGATGAGAGGAGGGAGAGGCACATGCCAGTCCACTCCAAAGCTTCGAAACCCTGAGGGCTTATAGTCTGGAAGTGATATCTTCGTGTGGAGAGTGTTAGATGGGTCAACCCAGACCAATTAATTGGCATCTCCTCCATCTCGACCTCTGGGTGAAGCATAAGGTTCAACGAGTTTGATTTCACGGGCTTTAAGAGATCAGGTGCACTTCCCGAGTAGTAAGGCGAGTCCTTGTGACTTGAGAAGAAGTCGTAGACGAGCGTGATGTCCAGCCTTTCGAGCCATTGAGTGTGTGCAGCTGGGATGTTGAGCATTTGCTGAAAGTTTGTCGATGCTGACACGATTGGAAAGACTGCAGAGATGCTCCTCCATCTATGCGAGAGCGTGATCAAGTAGTCAATTAATCGTTGCGCTGGCGCGAATACGTTACGCTCCAGTCCCGTGGAGATTTCCTCATTATCGAAGTCCCCGTCAATCGAAAATGAGCGGAAGCCTTCGATCATTCGTGTAGCATCGAAGTCGATGTTGAGTGGTCGATTTCCCGAGCGAGATACCCAGACCTTCGCAGTTATCAAAACTTTTTCAAGTCCAAGTAGGTACTGTTGATGTTCTGGCGAATTAAGAGTGTTGAATTCCACGGTACTACCGTCTCCTTCCCAGTAGCTCGCATGAGGGAAGGGATACCTAGGGGGTACGATGCGAAACGTGCTCCAGAGAGAAGTTGTTTCGAGTGCAATCCTACGCCACTCCTCACTCACATGAGTGATCCTGACAGCAGTGGAAGAGGAGGACAATGCTCGCTCGCCATCAGATTCAACAGCCAACCGAAAGATATAGTAGAGAATTTCGTGAGGCGCTCTGCGGATGGGGGAGAAGACAGTCGAGTGCTTATTGACTAGGTCAATGGTCGAGACGTAGTCGCTGCACAGATGGCTTATCCTGAGTTGTTTCTCGCGCATCTCGGAGAGTGTTCTATCCAGTTCCGTCCGCGTGGTTCTCAGATCCCCTAGCAGTTGTTTGATCAGTTCCTGATCGGTCAAGGGATGTCCAATGGCATTCGTGCAAGCGGTGCTCGAGATAGGTGTAGGGTTCATGAGCTGCAGTAAGCAAAGGGGAGGGGTGGGTTGGTAGTCGATTCAAGTTGGGGTCCCTCACCACCCTCGTTGACAGCTTTATACCTCGTAACGTGCTTTGTTAGGTCTAGGTGGTGCACGTAGGCGTACGTAAAGGCTTGGAGCAGTTTCAACGGCTGTGCTTGAATTTCTAATATTCTGAGGGGGAAAATTAACAGTCATTGTCCACCTAACTGCGGTCCAAGCCACCTGGTCATTGTTCAATGTTATCTAACTCGGTGTGGAGAATTCTACTGTCAGAATCCGACCTGCAATAACGCGCACTCACTGACTCGACAGTCCTTTAAGAACACGTAGTTTAAATAATTGAAGCGGCTGAATGGGACCTAGCGACCTAGTCCATTGTCGCGAGCTTTGACCATCTCCTATTCCATTCCGTCGAGTTGAACGCACCATCACTACTAAAACTATAGGAAAACACTATGAGCATCTCATCTCTCTTGATTTGAGTATTCGAATATACCTCTTTGGTGAGCACATCACCATGATCATGATCAAGAAGAGCCCACAATGCGCAATGGGCCTGGCCTTGGAGGGAGGTCTTGTTTGACCTCGTGCTTCCAGCCAAACATTGAGGCCTGAGGTGTCGTCTATTTTGATGGCTCCTTCCCTACCACCATGGCTAAAGATACTCTCACTCCTCCGGCTGAACCTACGCAAAGCCATACAGGATCTCCAACGGATTTCCTGAAAAGCATCGTAGGAAAACGTGTCACCACCAGATTAGCTCCCCGCATTGACTGCCGGGGTCGGTGCTTGTGTTCCACTTCTTCTGCTTTTCACCGAAAAGCTATTTTTCTAGGTGTGCTTTCATGTCTAGACGGCTATATGAACATCGAGATGTTTTAAGCTGAGGATCAATTCAACAGTCGTGTGGAATTGGCACGTTGGTACGATCATTAGAGGGCATATAAGGGTGCATGCTTGACCTTGATTGCTTTCGCTGATTTTCTGAACGTTGCGCAGTGCTGTATATCTCTGCCGCAGATCTTCTGTGATAACGCTCTATTTACACTCAGACTTTGGATTCCCATCATTGAATGCGCCTCCGTCATTAAATCGTCCGTGATTTAGCAAGGGTCGATGGCGACCACACATCTTACGGTGCCCCACTCGTGCCCGTCATCCTCCAGCCGAGGCCCTGACCGCGGACTTCTACCATATAGTAGAGGCTCGAGCGAAACGAGACGTCATATAGCATCCCCTCCTGTCGCAAATCTCGACATGTGAGATGCGGAAGGGCGTCGTATCGGGCAGTTCCCTCTCACTGTGGCAAAGCATGGTATACAGCACGTAGGTAAGTGTATTGCTCAAGCTATTGTCCGCGATACTAATACAATTTGGTACATGACAAGGTTACAAATGATTCGGCTCTCCTGTTTGATTACACTACAGTTGGGCGATCCAGCGAACAGTGTTGTTCGTCGCCCAATTAGCATTGAAGCTAAATTCGTCAGTGAGCTTCTTAACGGGTCCGAAGTTGCCCTTTCCATCGTTGTAGGACACCCACACCGAACCCTCCCCAAATCCGATGATATCCGCAGCGCCATCTCCTGTAAGGTCGACAACGAACCTGGGGTGCTTCTCGACTCGCCACCCTCCAGCTACATACCCGAAGTCCTTGACAACGAGCTTGGGGTCTTGGAAGGTCCCGTCCCCATTCGAAATCGCCACATAAACACCTGCATCCCCGAACCCTACGATATCTGCACGCCCATCGCCGTTGGTGTCAGCGACAAATCGGGGATGCCTGCTGACCTGCCAGCCTCCAGCAACCGCACCGAAGTCCTTGACAGCGAGTTTCGGAATTTGGAACGTTCCGTTACCGTTATTCAACGCAACGTACACTCCAGCATCTCCAAAGCCAATAATATCGGGTCTTCCATCTCCCGTAATGTCCCCAAGGGTACGCGGGTGTTTGTCGATCCTCCATCCACCGCCGGAGTACGTGAGATCGTTGGCGATGACAGCTGTCGCAGGAGCGAACGTGCCGTTCCCAGTCGAAAGGGAGACAATGACGTTGTTCTCGCCAAAGGCGACGATGTCGGGAGTCCCATTCCCATTGATGTCGGCCAAGAAACGGAGGTGTCGATCCAACCTCCAGCCTCCAGCGTCGAACCCAAAGTCGTTGAGGACAAGACGCGTAGGGGCGTAGCTCCCGTTCCCGTTATTGAGCGAGACGAGGACACCCCCGTCACCGAACCCGATGATATCGACGTATCCCTTGTTGCGCAGGTCGGCGACGTATCGGACGTGTTTTTCAACTCTCCATCCGCCCCCAACATAGCCAAAGTCGTTGAGGACGAGGGAGGCGGAGGTGAAGGAGTTTCCGTTGTTACGAGAAACGAGGACACCGGCATCTCCGAATCCTACAAGGTCGCCCAGACCGTCGCCGGTCGTGTCGCCCACGAGACGGACGTGCTTTTCGACTCGCCAGCCGCCGGCGTTGTAACCGAGGTCGGCGAGGACGAATTGGGTGGTAGGTTGAACACTGTTGCGCAGGATAGTGACGCCGTTGAGGCCAAAGCCGACGATATCGCCTCTGGCTACGCGACGAGTAGGTACTGGAAGAGAGAACACGGTTGGTTAGCGTGAGGTTTCAACCCTACGGATAACATCATAACAGGTAAGCACCTGGACGTTCTTGAGTGATTATCTGTTCGCGAGTAGACATTTCGAGGAGCTAGGTCGATTCGCTGGAGGATGGGAGAAAGAGTCTCAAGTGAGAATGAGGGAGACAAAAGCGTTACTGGCCTTTAAGTACCTTTTCATCTTCATTCCAAACCAGGGTTCTGGAGTGGCCCCAGGAGCCTATGTACCTCCTGACCAGCACTGAATAGGAAGACTTTCACCAAGAAGGCGTTCTATTTGCTGAACGTAGGTTTGAACCCTCATTTCAAGTGTCAGGGAGTATGAAGTTCACGAAATGGCGACATGAAGAATGGTCACATGGAGTAGAGAGTACCGCCCCGGACGGTTCATGTTCCCTGTAGGGCGAGAAATGAATGACAGGACCAAGAATGAGGGTTTACATAGCAGACAACAGCGCAAGGCAGCCAGCCCCAGAACAATGTGGGATTCGATGTCTCTCGACGCTCAACCAGCTTAGAGTGTGGATTGAGAGCCGACAAGCAACCAGTTCAGTTTGTGGAGAATTTAATCAAGTATGGAGCTTTGTCATCCTTACTATTGTTCTCGGGAGAAAGATGGCGTAGTTCAAGCTGTATGTCACGGAAAACACCCTGGATTTCAATACAACACTTGGTTCCAGCTCCAAGTTCAATTCAAGGTGTTCCAATCGCGACAGATGACGATCACAAGGCGCGAGTATAGTCTATCGACTAAGCTTCAGAATTGCGAAACTGGAATGCAGGGGGTGATAGAGGGCTAGAGTGTCAAACTAGACTCAATAGCGGAATGGACCGCATTTTGATTTCGAATCTCGAAAGTGTACTTCTTGATCGCTTGGCATCTTCCTGGACGGCAGGGAGGCGGAGGGTAGACCTGTTTCGTTAGTCTCAGAAATCTAATCTCAAAGCCTCGAACACACGGCCTTCACTGTTTAGAGGTGTGCACTGCTACTCGTTCTCCAAGCGGACGACCCTCAAAGTCGGACTCGAGAATCGAAGCTCAACCTATATATAGAATAAGGTTCAAGAGCCAGATTTCAATCGAAGGTAGCGAGGCTGTCAAAGAAGAACGCGGACCTTGCAGCGTTGCAGAAGGGACCCTTGATTTGCGGCCTCGGGCCAGGAAGTTTGGTCGGGGTCGGGTCGGGGCGCTTTTGGCGCGGGAATATCGAAACGTCATCGCGCCGGAGTTTGTCCTTGTTGCAACCAAACATTGTAAATTGGTTCTTTTCAATTCTCTTCTTTCATGAGCACATCTTGCATTGCCTTTGCTCTCCCGAACAGCTTTACGGCGTCCTGAAAGAAGATCTATGCAGTTCAGGGACTGGTCTTGGCCGGTAAAGCAACCAGAACTTGGAGTCGAACGCTGCTTGGTCCAACGAAATTGACGGATACCTCCAGTTGACCTACGTATATCTGCTACCTGTGATGCAATCGGATGCTCTCGTACGGCATTCCATGTCGGAGTTCGTTACGGAGGCTTGGTCGATGTAACGTGTACGGAATTTGAATGGACCTTGCGGGCGCGCGCCTGTGTGACCGACAATGGCGTTGTCCTCGCCGCCGGCTGTCGACCGAATCACTGATGGTGTGTGGCAAATCAAAGTATCTCTCACTCGCTTACATTAATCGGCGTCCTAGAATCATAGGTGGTGGTGTCGTAGCCTCCTTATCGGCTACGCAGCCAAATTCGACCCATAGGTTCGCGGTAGTGACACAAGCACACCACACATGGGGTTGTCCCTTGCTTCTTCCCCACGAGTTGGTGGGCCCTTGGCACCCAACGGTGGGAGCAAGCGGCCTGAAGCCTGACAGATAGTACATAATGCCGCCGGAAGGAAACTCACGATGAGCCGACGTTCTGAAGTCTGATATAAATCTCATGGTGCCTTGAAAACTACTCTGCTCCTCTCTTCGAAGGACCCTCGCTGCCTGGATCTCAGCTCTTCAAGCGTCATGGGTGAATCAAGTGAGCCCAGTACTCTCGACCTCGAATCCAAGGCCGGCAGTGGCAACTTGGATATCAACGATGCGGTTCTAGCACCAAAAGAGCCTATTGACGCTCATTACGATCCAAAGTTTGTTTCCCGGACCTTGTACGTATCTCTACAAGAAATGGACTGTGAGTGAGCTGACGAGTCAACGTTCCTCAGACGCAAGATCGATTGGAGGATGCTCCCTTTGCTCGGTCTCCTTTACTCAGTCGCACTGATCGATCGTACAAACCTCGGAGTTGCTCGTATCGCTGGTATGGAGGATGACCTGGTACGTATTCTTGATGGCTATACACTACCATGTGCTCTCGAGTTGATGTTCCTATCAGCGCCTCGACATCGGCGAGCGATATAGCATCGCCTCGATGATCTACTTCCCGCCTTATATCTTGCTGTGAGTCCTGAGAAGCTAGTTGACCCCACCTGCATGCTTACCGCTGTAGATGCTGCTCACAGCGAAGTTCCTGGAAACCTCGTTCTACGATGGATAGGTGCCCGTCTATGGATTACGATTTGCGTCGTGGGATGGGGAGCAGCACAACTTGGAATGGCGTTTGTCCCAAATTGGGGACTGCTCTGCCTCACACGAGTTCTACTCGGTGTATTCGAGGTACATACCTCCCTCTTTCCCTGACATCACCTCCGATTTTGGCTGACTCGTGACCTGCCTTTTCATGTGTAGGCTGGGTTCTTTCCGGCAATGGCGTTCATAATTACGACATGGTACAAACGGGGCGAAGTACAAAAACGGCTTGCTGTGTTTTACCTTTCGGCCATCTTGCTTGCGGGGTTTGGGTCCATCCTCGCGTATGCGATTCAGCTTATTGGAGATAGAGGGGGTCTCAAAGGGTGGAGATGGATATTTCTTCTGGAAGGCCTTCTCACCATCGTACTTGGTATCCTCTCCTGGCTCTACATACCCGACCTACCTGATCGCAACACCTTCTTGACGCCTGTTGAGACGAAGATGATCTTAGACCGCATCGAGGCAGATCGTCAGGACTCGTTGCCGGACCAGATAACGGCAAAGAAAGTACTCAAACATCTTTGCGATCCCTTTCTGTGGTCTTGTGGTGAGTTTTACCACTTTTGCCCTATGCAGGCTGTTGCAGCACACTCTCTGATCGGGATGCAGCGTTCATGTTCCTGGGCTGCACGATGCCTGCATATACCATCGCATTCTTTGTCTCCATTTTGCTTAGAGGGATGGGATTCGGCCTTCGAGATTCGCTACTGCTTAGCGCACCTCCATATGCGGCAGCGGTATGTATCTATTTCACGATATTAAAACATGGCCGAACCACTCGACTGACTAACGTACACTGCTAGGCAATTTCTTGTTTTTTCTTCGCTTGGCTTGCAGACAAAACTAAAAAGCGCGCGCTCTGGATATTTGTACAGACGCTTATCACGATTGTCGGTACCATGGTCACAGCTTATGGCCACCTCAACGGCGTTCGATACTTTGGCTTGTTCCTAGTGAACATGGGTGCCTCAGGTTGTGTACCAGGAGTATTGGCCTACGTGAGTCATGGGTTCAATGTCGTTCATGTCCAGAATCTTATCGATCAACCCAGAACGCCAATAACATCGTTTCCCATAGCAAGGTTTGTTGCCTGCGCTATTGACTATGACGCTCTGATTAACACGGACGTACCCAGCGTTCGGTTTCTACCGCTATGATTGTCGCATTTGGCGGTGTCGGAGGGATCTTTTCAACCCTAGTATTTAGGCAGAAAGACTATCCAGAGTAAGTCGTTCATCAACCAACGTTCCTTTAATGTCCATTTCGCGGTACTTACATCGCATTTATAGCTATATTCCGGGAATTTGGGCCACGATGGCTTGTCAGTTCATGATGATCATCGTCCTCTCAGTTAACACATATGTGTTCTATAGGCGTAACAAACTCGCCGCGGAGGGGAAGCGTATCAACGAAGGTACACCTGGATTTTTCTATACTCTCTAAGACCGCTATCGGTCGCTTTTCATCTGCTTTATGTGATTCTCTATGGGTGGTTTGGTATCGTACAAGACTCTATCTCAGAATTTAATTGAATCCGGATCGATTGGTTGCGGCTAGCTCGGACGGCAGAGTTGTTAGGATAGAAAAATATCTCGTACAAGCTTTCCGCTGACTCCTTTCCGTCGGCGTAATCAGGTGTTGGACGAGGTTAAATTACGAATAACACTCATAAAATGGTTACAAGCTTTATATCATACATGAGGAATCAGATCGTCCCAGTCCATCGCTTGGTGGCCTTTATCAGTAACATTGAATAATCCCCAAGTGCTCATTCCCAAGAAGGCGAGGCGGTACACTCCGCTTGTCATTAGCAAGAGAATTCTTCCCGTGGAAGAGTTCAGAGAACCAAAAATTGCAGCCCCTCCACCAAAAATCGCAGGTGATGCTATGGCGAGGATAGCGTTGATTTTCCAAAGGTAGCCGATCATGTCTGCCACGATTTCGCCGTTGCGAAACGAGTTGAGAGGGATGAAATAAAAAGCGCTGGTACACGTTGCAGCGACAACTGAAATGGCCGCTCCCCATGTTTCCGTCTTGCGATTGACAACAGTGTAAAACATGTAGTGGAATTCTGACGTGATGATATCATCTTTTGCTAAAGCCCAGGATACAGGACATGGTTAGCACTGCTTTCAAGGTCAAATAAGGGATCTAGAACATACCATATCTATTTCCTTCTGGTAGTGCCAATGAAGCAGGAATTTCGAGGGATATGACGATTGGGCAGTGGACATCATATGGTTTGAACCACCAAAAGAGGTATACGACTCCGTTCAGGGCGGCGTAGGTCAGGGTCACCACCTCAAGCTCGGTGACATCGATTCGCTTTATCAAGCGAGTGATCAGTTGCACTAGAAACCATGTCGTCTGAAGTACTGTAATACCCTTGAACAGGGTGTCGCCTTTACTTTTATCCAGAATCTCGTCCTTGGTTACCGGAAGGTTCTCCAGTGCTTTCCGAGCGGCAAGGTAGACTTCGTGAGGGATGTTTGAATGATTCTGTGGTCGCTGACTTGAATCATCCTTCGATGCGACTGGTGGAAGTCCTAGTATCTTTCTAGGATCCAGGAAGAGGATCTGCTCATTCAGATTGAAGCGGAATCCGCCCATCTGAAGAAAATGTCCTTCAACCTGGCTCCACCCATTTCCTATTGTGGTAGACAGCGGACTTTCAGGGATGTCCGGAACGTCACAAGTGTTGCAGCTTACCAACAGTCTTGGCGATACAACGCGCACCTGCCCACTGGCAGAACGCGGTCATCACCAGAGCTTCGGGTACGGCCAATGCCCACACGACGCATTCCAATCGAAGGCGTAATCTGGGCCATCCGGTGCCATTCTGTATGATGTTTGGATGAACTGTACTCCAGGTACAGAGAATGATGGTCGCAACGCATGTCCAAGCTATCTGAGGGGTCGATCGGTAATCCGTCCGATAGTTGGTCTTCTCTGGGGGCGTTTCTAATGGAGTGGGATCCAGGAAACCTCGTGGTATTGATGCCGCCGAGCAATAATGGAGGAAGAAATACAGTGTGAGAAGGAGCATGCGAGGTGAGGAAAAATGGGTACATGGTGCGTGCATGCTCGTGGTTTAAAAATCATCCTACGAGCATGCATTGTGTCAAGGGGGCGTTGACGGTTACTGTCCATCCCTAAATGTCTCGTGTCCCTTCCATTCAGTTGTCCAATTGTCGCAATTGTGGGTCCCAGTGTGTCCTTGTATCCTCTGAGGTGTTAGGCGCTTAAGCACCGATTCGGGAACACAGGGTTGACAGCAGCAGCCGTAACCGCCTTGTAGTGCCTCGGCAAACCCCAGTCTATGGCACCCTTGCCCTTCATCCAGATTTGCATGCCCCATTGATAGATAAATTCATGCTAGTTCGATGGAGATCCAATGTCGCTACCGACCTTCTGACATCTCGACGAGCCACTATTACGAGTGGAGGACAGGACAAGGGATTTCTACATAGAATAAGGTATACGCAAATGGAAGGGCTGTTCATCCTAGAATTGCCATCCACGCCTCGACTTACGTTTTCGACTAGAATTAGAAAGGTTGAGTATGTGAATGCGTGACTCACGTCTATTAGAATACTCGTGCTTCGCTTCTTTATACCAACGAGGCCGATTCGATGACTGAGAATAGCTATGAATCGCAGAAGAGGTCGGTATCCGTATAAAAAGAGGCACTTGACTCACTCTGGGTCAACGGTAGTCTCGAATCCCTCCTCTCACCTATAAGCACGATGAAACCACTCGGTCGTACATCAATCTTCCCCCTAGTTCATCTGCTGGGCTCATTGTGCTATCTTTTCACTATCACCTGGAAAGTTTCTGCTAGTATTGTCATCTCGCAGGATACGCCTGGTACGTAGAAGGAATCAGTCGTGCTTCCAATCAATGGACGAAAGAGAGCTCACACTAAGAATCGCCTGCAGTCCCAGTCCTCCCGAAAGGCAGAGCAGACATAATAGGGTTCAACGCCTCGCACGCCATCATCCTTCGCAACACCGGCTACCGATCCCAATTCAAGCACTCTGTAATTCCCTTCAACCAAGGTGGACTCGATTGGCGTGTTGATAGACATCCACGCCTCGTCGGAGACATCCAAGGATTCGGAGACGCAGATATTGTCGAATTTGGAGACGAAGGGGTCTACATCTCCAGAAACAGCGGTCACAACGGCACCTTCACCCCTTCTGAACTCGTCCTCGGAGCCTTCGGATACGGTTCAGAAGCCGGGAGCTGGAGAACCGAAAGACACCTTCGATTCCTCGTCGATTTGCGTAATACAGGCAAAGTGGACATCATCGGCTTCGGTGAAGATGGTGTATACGTCTCGCTGAACGAGGGTTCCGACTTCGCTCCTCCAACCCTGGTCCTGCCCCACTTCGCCTACGCGGGGTGGAAGCTCGATCGACACTTGAGATTCTTAGCGGACTTGACGGGTGATGGGCTGTTGGATATAGTCGGCTTCTACGAATCTGGTGTCTACGCCGCTGCGAACCTAGGTAATGGTTCGTTCTCCAACCCGGGGGGCGTCTTTCAAGGTTTCTACACCATTGGCCAAGGGTGGCAGATCTCTAAGCACCCTAGGTTCTTCGCGCATTTGACGAGCAGTGGGAGGGCGGATATAGTAGGGTTCGGAGACGCCGGAGTGTACGTTTCGGTCAACAACGCCAATCGAACGTTTACCCCTCCCCGACTGGTACTTAACAAGTTTGGATACGACGACGAAGCAGGAGCATGGCGTGTCGGAGTCCACCCTAGATTCGTAGCGGACGTAAATGGGGATGGGCTAGCAGATATAGTGGGGTTCGCAAACGATGGAACCTATGTGGCGGTTGGGAATGGGGATGGGACCTTCCAAGAACCGAAGTTCGCAGTGGGGGACTTTGGGTACGACCAAGGGTGGACGGCAATCGACAAATACCCTAGATTCGTGGTAGACCTAACGGGGGATGGCGCTGTCGACATTGTGGGATTTGGAGAGGGCGGGATCTACGTGGCGTTCAATGATGGAAAGGGGAATTTTGAGGCGGCGAGGTTGGTTACGAAGGCGAATGGGTATGGTGGAGGGACGTGGACGGTGCGGTTCCCGGCAAACGTTTACAAGTAGTTGATAGACAATCGGACTGGAAGGTCATACTCTTGAAAGTAATTTGGAGTTTGAAACTAGATTGCGGGGTCCACATGCGGGGGCCNAGAGATACACTGAAGCCAGAGTACCAATCGTTTCCCTGAAGTAGCGGGATCACATAGCTTCAACCATCCGGGAAGGAAAAGGAAAGAGATAAATATTAGCGTGGACTGGCCGCCATGCCAATACTGAGTAGCTCCTCGAGCGAGATCGGTAGTGCGACGATGGGAATGGTCGTCAAGCTCGGGTGGGTTTGATCTTCTCCAGATCAATGTTTGGCTGGAACAACCAGTCCAAGCGTTTTACAGCCACGGTAATACCGGACACGTTGGTCAACACCCTCCTTCGAAGCCGCTTGCTGAAACTCACCATTCACACTCATTTCACGAATGAAATGTACCTCCCTACTAGGCTCGACGCCACTCTACTGGCCGTCAATCGACTTTTCTGGGAAATGCTCGCTACGGGCCCGCCTGCCAGTTGAGCGAGTATATAGATCACTTCTCGGGCGCTCTGGTCAGACCCATCAAGCTCACCCACAGTGGAGATTCCCCAAAGGGGTTCTTTAGAGTTTCAGGTCTTCGACGCGAACCCCGATGCGTTATTCGCGAAATCCTATTGGTGTAAAAGCTACCGCCGGGATGCCTACTTGTTACTCCGGAGAGAACTATCGCCCGACTAGAGCGAGGTGCAGGCTCACAGCTTTATCCGCCCGCCGTCAGGATCAAGGCAATTGAAACAAGATGATGATAGATGTATAGGAGTGGGTATAAAAGTCATGAGAGCAAGGTGGGTTAAGAGTCACGGAGCTCCACTCGCTTGAGACCTAGCCCCCTTCCTTGCCCCCTAACAACATGCTCAGGTCAAAATCTTTGCTCACACTCGTTTTACTACTTCTTTCGACCATCTCTCACTTCACGTTTGCTTTACCCTCTTTCGAAGGACTCTCAGAACGTGACTTCGAAGACTATATTGCTTCGAGACAAACTACAGACGCCCAGGTCGCCGACCCACCTCCACCACCTGGACCACTCGCGTTCAGTGGCTCGAAGATCGTACATGACCCCGCGCACCCCTGGATTGCTCCTCAAGCAGGTGATATAAGGGGCCCGTGTCCCGCTCTAAACACGTTGGCCAATCATGGGGTGAGCTCGCGATTCCTTGTACAAGGCGTCTCACATATGCTAAAACCCGCCCTAGTATTTACCCCGAGACGGCATCGCGACCCCTACACAGCTTATAAACGGGGTACAAGAAGGTAAGGAGCCTGTCTTCTTATTCTCAACTTCCGAATGCTGAGTTACGGCGTTTCCATAGGATTGAACATGGAGAACGCGATTGCCATCTTCGTTACATACGCCGCGATGCTGGTCGACGGAAACTTGCTCACGGACAAAATAAGCATCGGAAGGAAGAGTCAACAGACCGGACCAGACCCTCCACCTCCTGCTACGGCAGGTGGCCTCAGCACGCCCGGGTTGGGACCTGAAGGAGACGCCAGTCTGACTAGAGGCGATGCTGCTCTGGGTGACAATGACAGCTTCAACCAAACTTTGTTCGATCAAGTGAGCGACTAGCTTCCACTTCTACGAGTTCAAATTGAATGATGAAATGTTCTCATTTTAGTTCATCGACTTCAGCAACCGATACGGTGGAGGATACTACAATCTCACAGTCGCAGCCGAACTCCGTTGGGCACGTATTCAACAGTCCATCGCTACGAACCCCACCTTCAGCTTCGTTGCTCCGCGCTACTTCACCGCCTACGCCGAATCCGCTTTAATCATTAACGCCTTCGTCGATGGTCGAAACACATCCAGGCACCTCTCCATCGCCGACGCCACTTCTTTCATCAAGTCCAACCAATTCCCGCAAGGTTTCTTTAGGGCTCCACAGCCTATTGGGAACGACGGTGCGGCCCAGATCTTCGGGGCCCATCAGATACCTCCCGGATCGAACACGAACGGGGTCAACACCTACACTCCGGACCCTAACAGTGCGAATCTGGCCCAATTCTGTTTGATGTATGAGCATTTCGTGGAGAGGTCGGTGAAGAGGTTGTACCCGAATCCTACGGGTGCGTTGAGGAGGAACTTGATTCTGAACCTGAGATACTTCTTCTCTGGCCAGCCTTCCAAGGCTGGTTGTACGGAGGCGCAACCTTACAGGCAGCTTTGATGCGGGTGAGGATCGACGCTTATAGGGATCCACGTATGTACTGGGATAGCAGAATAGAAAATTTAATTAGAATTACCCTAAATCTATATTCTATACACAAGACGCTTCCTGAACAAGTGATCAAGATCCCACTACCGTACGACTCGCATTTGCACTGCCCGACCCTGAGGCAGATGCAGTCGCAGCCGCGGTCGTAGTCGTAGCAGTGGAAACCGAAGTATTAAAGTTCGATTTCAAGTCCTGCATGCTGAAGAACGTACTACTCTCACCCCTTTCCATCGCACCCTGCCTTCTCCTTCTCCTCTCAAAGTTGAAACCAGTGTCGGTTTCGTGATCTTCGGCGGCATCAGCATTGTTATCCAAGGATAAAGGCGCATCAGCAGAAGTAAACTTGATGTCCGATACGACTTCACCGGCTCTCCAGTGCCGATCCTGAGCGCTGTACCCGTGTACACTCTTGAAATTCTGCTCACGAAGGTGTAGGATTGCACGGCAGGCGAGGATGCAGTGAATAACGCGTTGTGGCCTGCCAGTATGAATGCAGAGATTAGCCGAGATGCCTATGCATAGAATCGCCGGGCTTACACTACAAAGAGAGTCGAGCATGCGGCCTGCAGTGAAGCAAAAAAAAAGATTGGATGTAAATCAGCTCTCTGTCGCCCTCAAGAGTGACAGCTACGTACCGGCACTGTAAGAACTATCACAATATTGATGATTGAAGTTGCTATCAAAGCAGAGATGCAGATAGACCATGTCAGACAGACAGGCGATGACTATCGTGATCAGGAAGACATCGACTAACCAGCCAGAGCGACGAAGTAAATCAGCCCATCTCGATAGAAGATGTTGAGAAGTGGGCTTTTACTTCTCCTATGTTTCTTGATGGCTATGTAGAGTGTCACAAGCATTATTACTGGAATGCAGCACAAAGACGTGAGATAATAAGATTCAGAATAGTAGGAAAAGGGGACGTACACGTTTCGCTAGCCATGATCATGCCAAAAAACGCCGTCGGGAAAACCGGTTTACCGGCGATTGGGAAACAGGGAATGAGGTTAGGGAATGGAGACGGTGCATCTATGTTCGATCACAATGTAACGAGCCATGGAGATGAGTAAACGAACGGGAAAGGGGTCACCTTTACGGTACGCACATTCCAATGAAGCAAGGAACAGCCCGACCATTGCCAGGGAAGCAGCCTGGACGAGGAAAAACTGGAGGTAAAGCCAAATCCTAAACAACGTTCCCTGGTCGGAGAGTGCATAAAGGCGCAAGAAGATGATGGCTGAGGGGGTTGCAGATAAGGCTCAGTGCTAAAAGGGTACTCAGCCTGACACTCGCACCTTCGGCCATGGCAATGCCTAACACAGAGGAGACTAGGGACGTGAAGGGTCGGTAACGTCAGGAACAGCGCAGAGATGGTGCGTGATACGTACTAACCTCCACCAAAGCTATTCGCTATCATGCAGGTCTATCAATTGGAGAAACGATGGCGCAGTCAGGACAGCTGAATCTTGAGCGACGCAACTGGTGGCCACTAACATTAGGATTGGCAACATTGAGATCTGGAGAGAGAAAACTAAGGGATAAGAAACTAATTGTCTGAGAATTGTACTACTCACATATGAAAGCCCCTATCACGTCAACCGGGAAGTATCGATTGAGGAGGAACAGCACTTTCACGAAATTCCATGGACTCGGCCAGATCACTTCGACTTCGAGCGGTAGTGTCTGTAGCCAGTCAACGGCCTATCATTGCGGATCAGCTTACAGTCGAGACTGCTTGTATAGTTGCATGGGCGTACCCATAGAGCGACGACAGCGTCTGAAAGATAGTTAGATTAGCGAGGCATGAAAGGGAAATCAAAGACCACTCACGGAGTGCATGCTGAAGCCAGGAGATGGTCAACACCGCACAATTAGTATCGACTATCAGACCTCGAGGTTAATTACTTACCCTGGTCAGGATCTCACACCTAGTGGACTGCAGAATAATCCCAATATCCATGTCCTCCCCCCAGAAGCCGTAGTCTTGCTA
This sequence comes from Candolleomyces eurysporus, assembly GCA_027579435.1. Taxonomy (NCBI): domain Eukaryota; kingdom Fungi; phylum Basidiomycota; class Agaricomycetes; order Agaricales; family Psathyrellaceae; genus Candolleomyces; species Candolleomyces eurysporus. The sequence goes on along the minus strand of JANBPK010001246.1, from coordinate 5,731 downwards.
TTTTGAGGAGGCCCCGCGTGCCAGGTTGGAATTAACGTATGGACGACCTTGTCGACCTTATCGACCTTGGGATGAGAATGGACAGCGGGTTCAAGAAGTGGGCCGCGGTCAGCTAGAACAACTTCATATACTTACTTGCAATCACCGCTGAAACCGAGTGACCGGAGCCTGAACATCAGGATTTCCGTAACGGACTCAGAACTCCCTCCTTCCCTGTCGATGCAAACATTGAAAAGAGTGGTCACCCATGTGCCGCGAGTGTCCAATTTTGATAGAAGTTGATAAAAGCGGTGCAAACCTTACTTTCGTCGACATCCCAAAGGTATCACTATCGTAAGGTATGGGTCCGGCGAGTCGTAAGCTTCATGCTGGGTGACGACGGTAAACCCTTGGTCGGTGATGCGTTTCTTGCTTTGGTCGAGCTGGAGGGCTTCGAAACAACCCTGTGGGCTCCAACACTGAGAGCAGCTAGTCAAGAGCTCACAAACATGACAGATGTGTCACATAGACATCGAAGCAAGGGAAGCATTGTTGTAGACCGGAGGAAGATGACCGCCGCTTGACCTGGGGTGAGTGCCGGCATCAAGTCCTAATCAGGAACGGCCAGTTTCCACTCCGCCGGCCCCGCGTTAGTTTCGCACGATTGTGCCCGGCCCGACTGCTGGCGAGCGGACCGATGCCGAGAGCATTCCGAAGGTCCAAGATCGAGTCTCTCGCACCGCAACTCTTTTTTCGTGACCGCGATCAAATATAGTCATATGCTCATATTGCAGAACGTTCAATCGTCTAGTCGTTGTACAAGCGATTGTACTTTAAAGAATAATGTCCAGTGAAATAAATACTAGAGTCCAAAGACCGGAAAACCTGGAGACTGCGACTCAAGGATAGTATACTACTAACAGTGTCCGATGTGTATAACTTGAACCTATTGAATCTAGAGCTGACCGTAAGGGAAAAGCTCCTCGCAGCCGGCGTCAGCAATGCCGCTGTAGAAGAAGCGCAAGTTCTTGATCAAATTCCTCCTCAAAACTCCGGTAGGGTTGGGGTACAGTCCGCCAATGGTTTGGTTAACGAAGTTGGTGTACAGCAAGCAGAAGGTGCTGAAGTCGGCCGAAGTGGGATCGGGGACGTAGTTGTTGATCTTGCCGTCGCGGTTCTCACCTGGGGCGACAGGGTGGGCCGAGGCAACGATGTCGATTCCTTCAGTGGAGCTTGGCTGTGCGGCACGGTGGAAGTCCTGAGGGTATTTGCCATCTCGGATGAAGGAAGTGGCCGCCTCCATGTCGAGCTTCTTCTCTGTGCTCCTTCCGTCGACGAAGAAGTTTACTGGGAAGGTGGATTCGGCATATGCTGTGAAGAAACGAGGAGAGATGAAGGAGAACTGTGGGTTGGTGGCGATCGACTCTTGAATGCGCTGGAATCGGAGCTCAGCAGCGACGGTATAGTTGTAGAACCCTCCTCCAAATCTGTTGCTGAAATCGACGAACTAGTATGCTTCAGTGAGGAGATTCCTGGGAGATGAGTAGATGCAACTTACTTGATCAAAGAGAGTTTGGTTGAAGCTATGATTATCACCGAAGAAGAAATCTGCTCGGGTCATGCTGGCATCACCTATAGGGTAAGGTTAGGACCAATGCGTCGGCTGCACGACAAGTGTGAACCTACCCTCGAAGACCGCGTGTGTATTTAATCCTCCGACGATAGCAGGTGCAGGAGGGTCAGGACCAGTCAGCTTCGTCTTCTCTCCGATGCTCAAGAGGTCAGTGACCAGATTTCCGTCCACCAGATGCGCCGCATAGGTCACGAAGAGAGCAGTTCCATGCTCCATATTAAATCCTATTTTTCATCACATCTTTAGTTTCTCACCAATTCTTGAAATCGTGGTTTAACCCTCACCTTCCTGAACGGCTTCGATGATCTGGGAGGGAGTGGCCACACCATTATGCGGGAGATACTGTTCAAAATTGTTAAAATCAGTGCCGGTTCAATCGGAGGAGAGTAATTAAAGAAGGTAGGCAGTCTGCGGGGTTCGCGGACACCGGTCCAGCCCTGGACTGCGGATCACTGTGCCAATCCGCTGTCACAGGTTGACGTCCGACACTGCCTATCACTCGTTGCGACATTTCCAAGACCAATGACTCACCCCATGGTTTGCCAAAGTATTCAGACCCGGGCAAGGACCGCGAATATCACCTTCCTCTGGAGCCTTGAAAGGGTGAGCATCGTCGTGGACAAGCTTCGTCCCATTGTACATCAGAGGTCCGGGTGGGTTTGGCGGGTCCACTTGATTGAGCCGTGGAACAAGCTCGTTCAAATCGCGAGCAGATAGTCCGGCAAGGCTTCCATATTGAGGGAACGCAAATGCTGGCGAAAGGTTGACAAGACCCAGCAGAAGGACGGTGAGAGAGACGAAGGATTGGGAAATCATCCTCAATGTTTGTCGTTCAATACGCTTGTGGACGCTCTTATAAACGGATGAGGTATTAGTGTGTCGATGACGAAAAGCTTGAGGGGTGTGATGAGTATGTGGCTTCGAAGAAGCACCGTCACCTTTATAGCATACCTAAGAGCCCTTTTTGCCGCCAAGTTCGGTTGAATAGGTATTCCAAAAGCTATATGGAGGTTCGGATGAGCGGGTGTGAAGGGGAGACATTGCCTCGAACGTTTGGCTGCGCAATTACTGCACTCAACCTGAAGAGCTGCCTTGCGGCCGGCTTTGCATGGCTATACCCCGGATGACGCCAGAACAAAAATAGCGTACGAATAGAGTCGTTTGTTCCTCGTTAGCTCCTTGATATAAAGGAGGTAGTACGCCCAGAGACAGCCTCTGACTGCGAATCACGAGTTCTATTTGGGTGATATACGTCTACTAAGATGACTTGAACCTAAGTTCAATTAACGACCAGCCCGTCTTAAACGAGTGGTGCGAGCTGAAAACTCGAAAGCACAGCTCGGCAGGAGCGACCTCTGATCGGCATTCAAAGTCACCTCAGGCTGTTCTTTACGTTGACCCTTACAAGTGCAGGTAACGATGGCACCCTGTTTGGAGTAATATGATGCCGTTTTCTCTCACTCCATTCAAACGAGAAGCCCAAACCCTGTATAGTTCGGGGCATAGCTTCCCTGCTCGTATCGCTGCGGACCACGGGTTGTTTGCGCAGCTGGCCATCGGCTGAATAGAGTGAATGAGGTTGGCATGATCATGTTGTAATGAGATCCCTAACAATGCTGTAAAGTGAGCGTTATTTGCTTTGGCTTCAACAATGATGCCATTAAGTCGATCCATAGCTCCGGTCGACGCCCCACTAGCGACGCAGCTAAGGCTCTGAGAGCTCAATGGCAGATGAAGAAATCAATCTACACTAACATGAGCGGTGTGGTGGCTGGTACTGCCTCAGATGGTTCAGTGGAGTTTGCGCAGTAGTGCAGGATATGAGATCATTATCAAACGGGGTGGCAACTCCGAGGCGGGCGACCGCCTTGGTGACAAACTCCAAACGGGCCGAGCACCAATCAGAGGGTGACGATTTGAGAGCTATGACATGAGGGTCGTTAGAACAGGAATTCATTCGATACTTAGGGAGCCCTGAGTCAGCATTCATTTCGGCACATTCTGGAAATTCTGCCTGCGTCTGTGTGGACCTGGGCTCAAGTAGTGCTGCTGGATAAACGGAAAATATGTCAAGCCACCGCTGGTATATGTGCTTACGAAAGCTTCAGGCGAGAGACCGCTGGAATTTAAAGGCCTGAAACACATAACACTCATAACACTCTACGGCTAAAGAGAGCCTCCATAAAGTATGCACCGAGGATACTCGCCGAGTAGAAACGTATCAGCTCGGCACATCTTCCACCAGGTCACGCCTGCTACCGTTTATAACGGGAAAAACAAGATGTCTCATTGGGGTTATGCAGTGTAAACTGCGAATCACTGTTCTTTTTATAGAAGTACACTTGAAAACCCATCCATCGAAATAGTTAGAGAGAGAATTCTCGTGGCTTGAGGTCTGAAGGCATTTACGGACACTCCGGACTGTCGGAGCTCGAAGCCCGGTCATGTAGGCAGAATAGCGAACTTGGAACGATGATAGAAACCATGATGATTGCCTCATGGCCAAGAACATCAGTACGGAGGCACAGAACGGTGATTATTAATTATTCGACAAAGCTCTTGCTATATGAATCTCAATCTCACCTATTGGACGACTCGACTATGAACCGGCGTGGTGGGTACTTGCCATGACTCAGAGACAAAGTTTTGAGTGAGTAGTGTCGAAACCAAATTCACAAATTTGGATATGGTCCAGCTCGGGAAATAATCTTCACGGCACAATGAGTAGGCGCTTACATGTCCCGTGGTGCAGGGTGGGCGCTTTCTTTCCTTGGACAGGAACTGCATGCATCAAATTGACCGCAGTCTCTGTATAATCCTCCCTTGATCTTAGTACACTGCCTCCAGAGCCGAAAGTATGTTTTGAATTATTGTCGCCAAATGAACAGCCCGTGCTCCTACTCCCCATCACATGTACAAGGACGCTGCGCAATCAAGAATGTCTCCTGCCCAATGCCTTTTGGGATTTTGGAAGTGCCGAAACCTGCTGGAAAGTTCCCGATTAAGAACCTATACTCACCGTTGTCTCGGCACGTAGCCTGTAGAATCATGGCAGCTGCTCACCATCAAGCCGAAGAATGTGACGAGTGCTGTGACCATGACATGGGATTCACTTCCGCCCAGGTCGAAGTCATATCATATTATTATGGAAACATTACAAAGTTTTTGATCTCGAGTGCACCTTGTCAGGCACCTGGGCGCTCGGTCAAGAATCCTGACTTTATTGCTTGAAAGTCTGACACAAGTATCTTCCCCACCCCATTTGTTATCAATTCTGGCATTATATATGGACGTTTTCTCGGGCTGAGTTCATTAACCATGGCGATATCGTCTCTGCGAGAACTCTGCACCCAGTCTGATTACAATGGGTAAATTCGGGAGCTATCGTGGCTTCATTGAAGTCGTCACTAACCCCTGCACTTTCCGGAGATAGGGATTATGGCCTCATATGATCATCTTTTGCGTTACAACCGGGAGATCGTGGCTGAAGTTCCCTACAGGCAACAATTAGGGTGTCGTTTCCAACTTCACTGTCAGCTTCGCCCATCAGAAGGCATTTATGATACTCTATGGCGCTCAGGCTTCTTGGCATTCTTCACTCTCCCTATGAATCGCTAATTCTCTTTGTATATATACAAATATACTTCCTTCCTATAAAATATGCAGCTCTAGACCTTTTCCTCGTCAGAATCACCTGGGTGCTTCCTCTCAGATCCTGCACGGTTCGTAGGAGAATCCACAAATGACGACTCTGCTGTACGATGATGAGCAAAGTTGATTGGGTTCGAAACAGCCTCTCCGTCTGTAGCTTGTGGGAACCTAAGCCATGAACGACCTGTTGTAACTCGGAATATGATCATTTGTGGTGAGAGAACCTAATGCCACATATGATATCAGGATCTATCATTGAGTATGAATGAATCAGGACTCACGCTGAAGCAATAGAAGAGCGATCCAAAGGTGTAATAGGCGACCGTGAATGACGAGGCGGCGCTAGTAGGCTCCGGTAGTTCTGCCACGACGCCAATACTTGCATAGATGATTCCAAATATCGACAATGGAAGCGCCGATTCAATCAAAATCGCGACAACTCCTGTGTAGAGACGCATATCGTTCGAC
>JANBPK010001245.1:0-48600 GCA_027579435.1 Candolleomyces eurysporus | reverse complement strand
AAGCTACCTCGATGATCAGTTTTCTGTGAATCCTGAAAGCAGAGTGTTCGAGAGCCTTGGTAACGGACATGTACGAATCCTTCAAGTCGGTGTACTTGCCGACCAGGGCGATGGTCACGGTGTCGAGSASCTYGTKCAGCTGRYKAKATGRCKTYKCCAGTCRGGCTMCGTCGNNTGNCCGTGCCTGATTGNGATTACTCTAGGTATGCGACTGGAGGATCGATTCCAAATCTCTTACCAAGGCTCTCGGATGAAGAGTTGAGTGTGACTCAGAGCACCTCCAGTTCGGGCCATGTAAGTCACCCTGATCTTATGACCTTGCGCGCTTGCTAAATATTACTCACCACGAATTCAGATGTTTGAGAAGTTCTCTAATCTGGACATCGATTCCGCTGGCCGTGGCGGAGAATATACGGTGCAGGTAAGTGTCCCTAGAGCATGATTTCGCCCAATTGTACTCATGACCGAACTTTTCATTGACTTTTAGGCTGGGTTTGGCTGGACCAACGGAGTTCTGCTATGGGTGGCCAGTACTTATGGTGATGTCCTTACGGCGCCCCAGTGCCCCAGTCTTCTGGACAGCGCATTCGCTACTGGTGGTGGTAATGGCGGTGGTGGGAGCTCAAACACCAGTGGGGGNTGAAAGGGTTATGAGCGGGCCACTGTTCGCTTTGTCCCTCGTAGCTGCAACCCTGTTTGGGTTGCTGATCTGAGGATCTGCCCTCTCGCCATGCTTCTGAAGGCCTCAACCTGACAGAGGAACCCCGTCGGCAATATTAAGATACCCCACGAAAATGGTGGATCAATGGCTTCAAGCCAGTAAGCACCGAGATCTCTTTCCTTCGATTATGATCCGTACATGTATAGTACTGTATAACCGTTTATGGACTTTGTGATGACTCTCGGGGCCGTTGTTGAGAAGAGTAATGGTCAGCTGAAGGTGCGCAGGTTCAACTTTGGGTTTTCCCTCTGGCACGCGGTGAAGTGCGGGGCACCGTGTGCTCCGCCTTCAAAAATTTGCGGCCACTCTAATTATGCATTATGCTCATAGCGAATAGTCCGAATAAGGAGGGTAGCTCCTGGAGGTTTCAACCCGCCTACAAAGTCCAAAAGCAACCCGGCGAGTCCATGTGCGTCTCGTCGCGGAGATCACTCTTTTTTGAAGTCCGAAAGAGCTCCGCTTTCTACGTAGGAGCGAACTGTCTGTCAGAGCGTCAATCTGAATTCAAAACGGGCGCCCATCTCCTTTTCCTGCAACCTATCTGTAAGTTTGACTTTAAATTTTACGGTCGCCTGACTATCGCTAATCATAAGCTAATAGCAAGTCAAGTTAAATGACCCTTGCTCTGCAATTAAAGTCAATCGGACATGTCCTATTGCAGCCTTCTGCGCGCCGTTCAGAAATCATATGCCTTTCAGAAATCTCTACCTAGCCCACGTTACGTCACAATGACAGGGCATGTGTACGGTTAGTATTCTCTCCGATTTTCGTCATCATCAATCTAACTGGAGATGGGCATATGGAGGTTATCTGCTCAGCGGGCAGTAACTTGCAAGCTTAAGCACTGGGTCCTGTTCTTATGGACACCTTGAACGTAGATCTTTTACAAGACGATAATTCAATTCTAGGCAAGAAATAGCCATCTCGAGAAGGTCCTCTCGTTGCAGCTCGTTGCTCAATCCACGACTCCACCGATAAAAGACCGGGGGGAACATCGGTACTTTACCCCGCACCCCGCAGACAAACCGCATGGTCAGGACTGATGTACGCGTTTCGCGAACCAATGGCGCTCGCGGTTTCCAAACTTCAACGCTCTTACCGGAGGTCATCGGGTGCTCTCCCCTTCACGGGACCAGCCGTATCTCCGTGAGGAAACGAGTGCAACTTGTATGGTATCCGAGCCCACATGGCAAGCTTTGGATGTCGACTTTTCCAATTTCCTCAGCGGCACTCGCTGAACATTCGTGGGTACACACGGAAGATACCACTTACTACCTCCGTTTGAGATTTACTAATGGGATTGCCCAGAAGGTGACCACCTCCGACAATTGGCTTGGGAGGAAGAGTTAGCAATCGGCTTCCGAGGATTTGGTTGACAATTTTACATCGATAGGGCAAGCGGGCGGGGGCCGCGAGCACGAATCACCCGACCCTGTTCCAAGGTACGCTCTATACCAGGTACTGCAGTCCCGAGCCTGGTTTTTAGTAGGTGAGAACCCTCGCTACAGCTTGCTCGCCGACTAATCCTCCTGTTGGGCAGGCGCGATTTGTGGCCATTGGAAGCATTGCATGCTTGGCGTATGAGCATGCTGTATCGATACAAGTCAGGTAGTAATCTCAAGAGATTGCACAGAGACTATGTTACGTCGAATCGAAGCTACTTTCGAATTCGTAAGCGGGACTATCAAGATCGCTTAATCAAATGGCATTCGACGTTCGTACAAGAGAGTCCCTTACATGGATACATAGTCCCTCATCCGCTACTGGGAGCGACCGTATGGACATTGAACTCGTGATGGTCGAGTTCGCGAAACGGGTCTTTTCTTCTAGTCGGCCGGAAAGTCAGTGCCTATCCTATAAAGCCCCGAGCGAACGTCCCTCATTGCCTAGGTGCTCTTCCTGTTCCTGAAGATGCTTTCCCTTTTGCTCGCTGGACTTGCCCTGCAAGCATCCATCATCTCCGCAGCTCCCTCTCCCGTCGTGCACGAAGCTAGACAGAGTGGTCCCAGAATATCTGTCGCAGGAGGCACCTTCGTCGGCACAACGTCTGGGAGTGTTCAAAAATTCCTAGGCATTCCTTTTGCTGCACCACCGTATGCACTTGTTATCTTTCCTCTTTTATCTTTTTCGCTGACTCTCATTTTAGAGTTGGAAATTTGCGTTTCCGTCTGCCCCAGCCCATTTCGACCTATAACGGAACTATTGATGCCACCAAGTACGGCCCGTCGTGTCCACAGCAGGCCCTATCTCTTCCCATTGTCTCTGGGCTTGCTGCCGAAGCGACTGAATACATCGTCAACTCTATCTTCGGACAGGTTTTCCCTGACTCAGAGGATTGCAAGTAGACTTGCTCTGATCATACCGTAAACACCTGTTCACCCTATCCTTTCAGGTCTGAGTCTTAACATCGTTAAGCCAGCGTCTGCTACATCCTCCTCCAGGTTGCCTGTGCTCGTTGTAAGTGAAAATTAATATTATCTTTTCGTAATTCACATCTGATCTTTGAATTAGTGGATTTTTGGAGGTGGATTCCAGCTTGGCTCTACCTCCATGTACGATGGTGGTGGTGTCGTCAAGAAGTCCCAAGATATGGGACAGCCCGTGATATTCGTTAGCATGAACTACAGGTAAGGTTTCCACCTTCTCTCTAAATTCTACCCGTCACCGTTCATCAGGTTGAGCGGCCTTGGTTTCTTGGCGAGCAAGGAAGTTCGTGCTGCAGGTGTTGGAAACCTCGGATTACACGATCGTAAGTCCCGTTTCGAATGTGCTCTGCAAGTTCCTTGCTCACAAAGCGTAACAGAACGCGAAGCTCTTCGTTGGATCAAGAAAAACATTGCACAGTTTGGAGGAGATCCCAACAAAGTTACTATGTTGGTTTCTCTCATCGCAGCTTTCTGGCATTCGACTGACGTATCTTTCCAGCTGGGGTGAATCTGCTGGTGCGATTTCCGCTGCTTTGCAAATGACGGCCTTCGATGGCAACCACGAAGGTCTGTTCCGCGGAGCTTTCATGCAGTCAGGGGCACCTATTCCCGTTGGTCCGGTTGAAAACGGACAGGTCCATTACGACCACATCGTCAGGCAGACAGGATGCTCCTCGGCCAGTGACACTCTCCAATGTCTCCGGGGGGTTCCATACGCCAGGCTCATGGCTGCTATCGACTCAACTCCCTCCATATTCTCCTACCAGGTGCGATGCTGATTGATTGTCGGGCTTTGATACACTGTAGGCTTATGATTTCTACTTCAGTCGCTTCGCCTTGCATGGCTCCCGAGAGTAGACGGCGTTTTCCTCACCGACAATCCCCTCAAGCTTGTCCAGGCGGGCAAGGTTGCTAACATCCCATATATCAACGGCAACTGCGACGATGAAGGCACCTTATTCTCTCTATCTACCCTCAACGTTACGTACGTTGTCATACTTTTTCGTAATTACCGCCCAGAACTCATGAATAAATATAGAACCGACGCCCAATTCAGGACATGGGTTGGCCAGACATTCCTGCAAGGAATCAGTGCTTCCCAGGTGAACACTATCGCGCAACAGTATACCGCTTCCGTCACACAGGGATCACCCTTTGACACCGGTATTCTCAATGCTCTGACACCTCAATTCAAGCGACTTGCTGCCTTCCAGGGCGACGGTGTCTTCCAGGCTCCTCGTCGCTGGTTCATGCAAAACACCGCAAACAAGCAGAATGTCTGGGGATTCAGTACGTGTTTCTCCCCCCTCCACAAGCCAACAGTGATAAGTCTAACTTTGGCTCTCTAGTCAGCAAACGCTTCAAGATTCTGCCCATCCTCGGTGCGGCCCACGCCACCGATCTCGTCAACAGCTTCTTCCTCGGTCAAGACATGCAAGAGTACCTCATCCGCTTCACCACCAACCTCAACCCCAACTCCAACTCGCTCTTCAGCTACACTTGGCCCAAGTATGACCTCAGCTCGAAGAGGCTGCTCGTCTTCCAGGACAATATCTTGGCCCCGCTTACCACGACCAAGGACGACCACCGAGAGGCTGCGATGAACGCTCTCATCCAGATCACCCTCACCAACCCGGTGTAAAAAACGATTTGTATTATTATCTCTACCTTTTCTATACCCTTACGACTCACGGATTTGACGCGCTGCTTTGATGTACTATGGTTACGCTATATAACGAAACGAAACGAATTTCGATGCTGAAACGTTAACGCTGAGTGTACCTATCTTTGCTTGGTTACTGGTATGGCGATGTCATGACATCGAACAACGTGTAGGGTGAGACTAGAGCGCATAGTTGACTCTGCGCAGTACTGGCATCGCCCGTTTCGAGCGAGGGCCCACAGGCTATCCTGTTGGGTAGGAACGCGAGTTAAGAGAAAATTCTAGATAAGCAGTGCGCATGAAATTAGGTCAGGTATAAGTTACCAATAGGATAAGATCTATGCGGCGTCTCATCAAAAAGATACATTACGGGTCGGGATCATTGAGCGCCGACAGTGCTTCATCGTAACTCATTGGTGGTAACGGGCTTGTACCATCATGCGCAAAGAAATCGTCTAAGCGAAGGGGTCGAAGGTCAAAGCCCTATCCAAAAATCCGATTAGTTATGCCGGATGTAATCAATGATGTCAGGAAATCACGTACCTCGAGTTGGCCTTTGGCGAGCAACTCCTCGTTATCGGCCGCACTTCGCATGTACTCTCGCACTGGGACCATCGCCGCGTTCCTGCAGAGTTCTCTCAGGTCAGAACCAGAGCAGCCGTCCGTCTGACTGGCCAGAATCCCGATCGAGAAATTAGGTTCAGTCTTGGTCTCTTTGAGCATCTATGTGGAGAGGGACGTCAGTGGATCATTGAATGGGTGTGGAGAAGATAAGGATAAGACTAACAAGGGTCAGGATTTTGAAACGTTGCTCGTAGTTAGGAAGGCCAACAGCAAACCGCTTAGGCATTCGTCGAAGGATAGCAGAGTCGATATCATTAGGTCGATTTGTTGCACCGAGAACGAGGATTCTATCTGTTGATGATGTCAAGCCATCCCAGAGGCTATATAGAACGACACTGTCAGCACAAGTGGAATGGATAAAGATAAGAACGCACGTCATGAACTCGGCTTTCATCATGCCCGTAACTTCATGGTCCCCTTTCGTCCTCTCCCTCAGGAAAGAATCTATTTCGTCGATAAAAATAATACTGGGCTGCGTTTTTCTTGCCAGGCTGAAGAGGCCGGCGACGAGCTTGTTGGACTCGCCGTACCATTTATTTGTCAACACTGAGGCTGCAATGTTGATAAAGGTAGCACCGGACTCCTTTGCGAGGGCTTTGGCCATCATAGTCTTCCCGCAGCCCGGTGGCCCGAACAGAAGCACACCCTTGGGTGCTCCGAGTAGTGATGACGATGCTGTGAACAGGTTGGGGTAGAGAAGGGGATAAATGACGGATTCCCGGAGGTTTGAAATAATTGCATCCAGTCCACCGATATCTAAGCAAAATTTAGCACGTTCCCAGAAGAGGTATTGTCGGTTCGGCCTGCCTTTGAAGGTTACGTGAATATCATCAGGATGGATAACTTCATTCGCTACCCGTCTTTCATACTCGTCTAGTTCGAGTTGGTGGTGCCCTAACCGCTTCAAAGCCTCCAATTGCTTCGCTTTCACCTTCTCGTCTTTGCGGTCGGGCAGCATGGAATCCAGCACCCACTTAAAACAAAAGACCACAGTCAGCGACAACCGACCAAAAGACCTGCTAGAGCCCACTCACTCTCATAGTATAGTAGAGTGCTGCCTTGCGTATAGTTTCAGTATATCATTCGTACAAACGACGGTGTACCCACTTGAGAGGCCAGGAAGAGGGCGACTACGATAATGTATTCGGTGTCAGTCCGGAATGACGAATACCAGAGCTAAACTCACCCTCCAGCGCTGTCCGCTTCACATTTGGCGACATTTCGGGTAATTGGGGGATCTAGAGAGGTGGTGGTATGTCCAAAAAACCAAGTCGGCAGTGCAGCAGAACTCGGTCGTGGTGTAACGGAAGAGCACTGGTCGCTCCACGTGAACCAGGCCTGCAATTCACATGAGCAGAGGCTATTCCGGCCCGCCTCCGACCGTTCCTTACACGGCCCAAAGGGGGAAGCACTCACTGCTCAGCTGCCTCGTCGATACGCAATGCTGTAAAGCTCGGCTGGGTATCGACGATATGCATTATGATGACGACTATCGAGAAAGAGACGAATCTACGTGAGGGATACATGATTATTGCAATGAAGGTCCGGGAGTTATATGAGAAATAAAGTATATTATTAACTCGTACCAACTCCTAACGAAGACGGAGCGGAGTTATCTCACAAAAGGGAGAGGAGGGAAATTATACAGAAATGGGAGCAGGACGAGGAAGTTAACAAAACAAAAAANCGANGACCCTTCCTCGTGAAGTTCGATACCAAAAAGCCCCAGGGCTTGTAGAGAAGGAAAGGACAAAACGATCGACGATCCTGGGTCCTGGTGCCGCCTAGGTACGTTGAGTATCAGCGGAAGAATAGGCGGGAGGAGGAGGAGCCAAGGGGGAGGTCACGCCAACGGCGTGCTGGACGTTGCCAGTGTAGTGGGGGACTGTATGAGCTGCGGAGGGCATGCTGTACAATCCTGGGTTCGCAGTCACAATCGCCACTGTCCTAGGGGAGAGGACGACTGGGATGGCACCAGCGACGGGCCTGTTGCGAAGAAATGGTGGGAGAGCGATATCGGGGGGTGCAGGGGTTTGAGCTGCTCGGCGCCGACCGTACCAGGAGCGGTAATTATTAGAACAGAAAAGGATGCCCGCAACTGCAGCTACAACGACTGTGGGGNATGAGACGGGGAAGCCGAGGAGGACATAGAGGACATACAAAGCGCTATAGCCAAGCTCTGAGCGGCGTGTTGACTCATCCCACTACCCGAACCAGTGGGCGTGGTGTCCCTCATTAGTAGCTTGGGTTGGTGTGGAAGGGCGAATGCGACCACACATATGAGAGAGTCAAAGGCTGAGAGCAGGATCCAGACAAGAACGAGGCAGAACGGTCTGCTCATGAACAAAGGGGGGGTAGGAAAGGGGGATGTCTGCTAGCAAGGAGGGCCTTTATGAGCAATTGTGGGGAGATCGGCAACTAGAAAACCTGACCTAGAGCTGGTGCAAAGTCCCCGGGAGTAAGTGCTGGACAGAGGAATACTGCTCGACGTTCGGGATGGGATAGGAACAGAGTGTATTGAATATCTTTCGGTGGTTGATGAGTTCTGGGACAGGTTCCTGGAGATTGGTCCCTTTAAGTATGGGACAGGATACGCTTGGCAAGCGCCTAACGCGCCAGGACCTTGCGGAGGTAGGGGGTGCCGGATGAAGAAGCTGTATGAGATCGAATCCGAGTACACCAAAGGGGTAAGGTCATTTATTGTATGTTGGGCACGAATGATCAAGTGGAACGTTTACCGTGTGCATGACCAGACTTGCAGAAATAGATTTTGACGTATGCATCCAGAGGGTCAGAGAGGAGCCTCCGGATTCACCGCGATCATGGTAGGTGTTGTGGACATCCTTGACGCACTTCCCCGAAGAGTCGCTACGCACCTGTCCAAGAAGAGGAAACACGTTCTGATACACGAGGCAGCGCACCTATTCCATCGGTGTATCCTTGCCCTTCCTCCATTCTACGGCCCATCCCACCCACCTGCTGCTAATCGTCATTGGGATGCATGCTGTCATCGCGCAGTGGTTTATAGTGGACCCAAGATTCAATTCTCATATATGAAGCCGGGATGTGAAGAGCTGGCTCGGGACCTGCTGACTGATGTTGCAGAGGGTGGTCACGGGCGGACGAGCTGAACACACGTACTAATTAAGCCCGGAACGAGGCGGGCCGGAAACACGTATGACGTGCCACGACACGACCGCCCCGCCATACACCATGCAGCGATGTACTGGCTCATCCCGTTCTTAGCATGGCTAGCAATTCGTCTCTATGGCCGTAAACTGCGCAAGCATAACAAGGAGCACCGAAAACATCTCCTGGCGGGACTAGGCCACCAAGAGGACAAGACAATACTCGGATTTTTTCACCCTTACTGGTATTAAAGCTGTTCTTGCCACAATCAGTCCTTTCTAATGGAAAGTTCTCAGCAATGCAGGCGGTGGAGGAGAGCGCGTTCTTTGGACGGCAATCGCCCACATCCAGAGGACTAGGGCCAATGTTATCAGCGTTGTGTACAGCGGGGACACCGACGCGACGAAACAAGAAATCCTTGCAAAAGTCAAGGTATGCAGGATTCCCTCCCCCCCYTTGTCCGAGAAAGTTCTCACCAGATCCTCCGTGATCTCTGAAACAGTCCCGATTCAACATTGAACTGGATGAATCCCATGTCGATTTCGTCTTCCTGGATTCACGGCATCTTGTTGAAGACTCTGCTTGGCCTAGATTTACCTTGCTCGGACAGAGCTTGGCCTCTATCTGGCTGGCATGGGAAGCCTTGACGAAGCTAGTTCCGGACCTCTACATCGGTACGCTTTCTCTACTCTGGCTGCGGGCGCGTAATGACGTCTCCACCTAGATACCATGGGCTTCGCCTTTACATTTCACATCGTTGCCATCCTCGGAAGAATACCCGTAGGGGCATATGTCCACTATCCTACAATAAGCACGGAGATGTTAAAACGTGTCCAAACGCGTACTCGTTGGCACACGAATTCGGACAGCATCTCTTCATCCGCCGTGCTGAGTCAAGCCAAACTTCTGTGAGGCTTTTTCGCTGATCGCTATACACTGTGAAATCTGAATGTACATTCTACAGCTATTACCGCGTTTTCATGTACTATTACGCCATGTCTCTCCGGACGGCGTCCTTTTTGATGGTTAATTCAACTTGGACGAAAGAACACGTTGATTCCATTCTCCAACACTCGGACCCCTTCTTGGACGTC
Source organism: Candolleomyces eurysporus (assembly GCA_027579435.1). NCBI lineage: Eukaryota > Fungi > Basidiomycota > Agaricomycetes > Agaricales > Psathyrellaceae > Candolleomyces > Candolleomyces eurysporus. Next base: position 38,943 of record JANBPK010001245.1, on the reverse strand, counting down.
ATAAATTTTCTCCCCCCGCTTCTGTTCTTAAAACTTTTCATATCAAACAACGCGCCAAGGGCTTCGACAATCGTATATCCTCCGTGCGATACCAAAGAGATCTCGATATCAAGTCTAGAACATAGACAACGTGTCATCCTCAGCCTTGCTCAGTTTCGGTGAGTAGGATCCCGGTTATCAGTCAAATCTTTCCTCGAAATCCGCGATTCTCATCGCTACACTGCAGTCCAGAAAAGGATCACCCTGCTCAGCTTCACGCTTTCCAAAAGCTCCTTGATGAAAATCCGCAGTTCAAATCCGACGACAATCCTAGGAATGGGGTACGCCTCGTTTTAATTGGGGGCAGCCGAAACGATGGGGATAGAGACCGAGTTACCCAACTTCGCGGTCTCGCAGGTGAGCTCGGCGTGGAAGTAAGTGCAATGAAGCCCTATCTAGACGCCCGTGTTACTCACTTTACGTATCCGATAACGAATGTTAGCCGTACGTTGATTTCATCGTGAATGCTCCATATGCGACGGTTCTGGAATGGTTATCGAAGGCCAGCATTGGGCTGAGCACGATGCAGGACGAGCACTTCGGGATCAACATCGTGGAATACATGGTAAGGTTTTCTTTCCATTCTCGTCCGTGTCGTCGTCAGCTGAACACTGCTCTCGTTGGTTTCTATTAGGCTGCAGGTGTTATTCCTGTAACTCATGCGTCAGGTGGCCCTCTTAAGGATATAGTAGTACCCGTCGACGGGAAGCCGTCTGGTAAGTTATAGACTAGCTCTTCCATTATGTATGTCAAGCGTCAGCTGACGGGCTTCTTTCGACATAGGCTTCCATGCGAGGACGCCCGCTGAATTCGCAGATGCTCTCAAGAAGGTGTTGTCACTTTCTGGTGAAGAAGAGCTGGAGATGCGACGCCGAGCTCGTCAGTGGGCTGTGCAGCGCTTTTCAGAAGAGGAGTTTGAGAAGGGATGGGACTCGTGTAAATGGGATCGCTATCTTCCTTAATGCAATATCAAAACAGAGCCTGTTAAACACACCGGTCCGATGCGTAGATACATGCACTGTGGACATCTCACGTCGGTGACAGATTCAAAGACATGCTTAATTGCATGGCTTATCAGCCTCTTCGCGTTTCGAGACTACAGCAGGGCCTTGAGACGTCGGTCCGATCCACGAATGGCAGTTGAGGAATGCGTACCCGGTGACAACCGGGCTGTGCGGCGCTTCCTGAGGAGCAGTTTGAGGAGAATTAGGACTCTTGTCAAGTGGTCGGTATCTTTCTTGCTGCAATATCAAAACAAAGTTTGAATGCACCGGTCCGATACGTGACTACACGTAGTTCAGAGCTCTACACGTCTCACGACATGACAGATTGGAAGGCATGCTTGACTGCCTGACTCATTGAATTCTACGCGTCTCGAGACGCGAACAGCGTTTCGAGACACCGGTCCGATTCACAAATGCCTGGTGGTTCTCCCGCGAGTCCTGCACACTTCAGAACATAACTCGGATACTAGTAATACAGTTTACAGATCTAGTCTCATTAACACTTCTTCAGCTCTACCTTGTATTTCGGCCAAATTCTTATAGCCGGAGAGTCCCAAATTCGTATCTAGGTCTGCCAACGTGTGCTTAATCACCTGCTCGATGCCTGCCTGACCACCTAGTACATTTCCGTACACGTACGGTCGGCCGACTGTGATGGAAGAGAAAGGTGTGCATGCACATCACATCGTCAGCGAAATACAGTAAAGAGAAGGGGAGTGGCGTACGCAGAACTGCCTGTGCACCAAGCGCAATGGCCTTGATGATGTCACTTCCAGTCCGGATTCCCGAGTCGAAAAGAATGGTGAGTACACCGCACCTCTGAGCAGTGCGGATTTTCTCAGACTTCATGATCTGTTCTAGGGCGTATAGAGATGGAATAGCTCCGTCGACTTGTCGACCACCTAGCATCAACCACAGAACTCCAAAATTAGATCCGGGGTGCTTATCTTGGGAATGTTGGGATAGGAAGCAGTAACGTACCGTGGTTCGACACCACTATACCGTCGACTCCAAATTGCAATGCCTTCTCAGCATCCTAGTAAAGATACACAAAATAGCGCAAACGTCAGATCCGGGAAAACGGAAAGACGGAAATGTATGAATTGGAGAAGATTGATATGACGGACCTCGAGACATTGAATGCCTTTGACGACCAAAGCTCCTTCCCAGTTATCTCTCAAAAATTTGAGATCCTCCCAGGTGCGAAAGATTCCGGAATTCGCCTCCTTCATCCACTCAATTCCAAGGAAGACGGATTCTTTAGCTTTCGGGTCTCCCTCTAAGAAAGCTTTATCAAGCTTGTCCGCTTCGTAGGGGAATGGAATCTCGGTCTTGGTGATAGGTTGCTTGTTATATCGGGCCATGAAGACCGGGTCTGAAATTCCGACTTGCACGCCCACTCCATGGGCGAATGGAAGGTAAGACCTTTCGAGGTCGTGGGGTCGCCATCCGATAGTCGAGGTGTCTAATGTGACGACGAGCGCGGAATACCCCGCATTCTTTGCGCGGTTAAGGAGGGAAAGGGTGACTTCGTTTGTTCGCGGCCTGTCATCGCCGTGGGGTATATGTTAGAAGTGTCCATCAACTTGGCTAAAACATTTTGTTGCTCACCAATACAATTGGAACCAGCGATGTCCGTCACCATTGGCCTCGGCGATCTCCTCAATCGTTCGGGTGGCCGCCGTACTCAGGACATAGGGTATGTTGAGCTTTTGCGCCGCGCGAGCTGCACCGGACTCTGCTTCCGGGTGGAAGATGCCTTGGACGCCTATTGGTGCCAGAATGAGAGGGGACGACAGCTTCTTATTGAATAGAGTGGTCTGGCAGGTGGCAAATGATATGAAATTTCCAGTTCACTAGTTGGCGCTCATGGGAACCCTTACCTCTAAAGTGCGATTATTGGCGTCTCTAAGCATACGGGGAATGATTCCCCACTTCTCGAAAGCGCGCAAATTGGCTCGGTAGGTGGAATTAGCTCCTGCGCTACCTCCGGCGTACATGAAGGCGCCTGGGCGACGATAGATAAGCCAAAGCGTCTCTTCTTCGGAAATGCGGTGGTCTTTACCTGGTATATCTTTAAGCTTTTCCTTGGCTTGGGCTTCAATGTCATCGTAAGAGACGGTTCCTAGGGGCTGGGGTGGCTTGCGGCTGAAATAGATCTCGCCCAAGTACGCTTTCCATGGGTTCTCGACATCGAGGGCGGCGTTGAGGTCCGTCATGCTGTAGACTTGCTGTTAAATAAGAAAGAAAGATGCAGGTTTGATATGTAAGGCCTGAGGGAGTTATAATAAACACCTCATGACCTGGTCCTTCGCGGATACTTATAACGTCCCATTGCCGGTGCCGCGCTTGTCAATCAACTGGCTTGGAGATTGCAGCCCTGCGACGATGACAGACATGAGATTCGAAGGGCCCCACTAGAGTACGCCGCGACCAGAATAAGGGCTGTTCTGGTACCTACCAACGGTCATCTAGACCAGGAGGAGGGTGCAGTGAGCCCCTATCTAACTTATATTAGGCGCTGCCGATGTGCCCTGGATCGGTATGACAATGATGTTCCCACGATCCGGCCCGCATCGAGCGTCAGAGGCTAACGGAGGCATTATTTCGTTGAAACACATCCGTGGTGCAGACGTGTAAACGTTCGTTCCACATACTCTCGACGAGGGCCGCCATATCCAACGCCGTTGGCGCCCACTATTGCCTCATTCTCCGGCCTGGCTGCCCTGTTCGCTCCCATTCTCGAGCCTTTGAGCCATTGTGATGCTCGGAAGGCTACCACTTGCCCTGCTGTCCCTTCTACTTGCATCAGTTGCATACTCGGAATCGACATCGCCCAATGACCCTTTCAAAGTTATCGTTTCTCTCATTCCACGACAACCAGAGCCACCAATATGTTGTCTCAAGCCCTTACCACCGATAGAGGCTGTCGATGACGACGTTCTACTCTCATTTGAAGAGTGGAAAGCCAGGCAGTCCCAAATACAGGTGGAACCAACCCCGGAGGCTGGAGAGAATACTCCCAGTCGAACGCCCCACGACGCGGACGGTGTAGGAGACCCCAAAGAGGGGAGCGATATCACTGACGATACCGGCTCGCCCTCGCTAACTGCAGAACTTGCCCAAGCCACCGAAAAGCTAGCACCACATTTCCGGGTACCTATTACAGACCGCTTCAATTACGCCAGTTTAGACTGCTCAGCGCGGGTCCACACTGCACATAGGGGGGGCCAAGTCAGCATCTTCGATATTATCCTCAAAGAAGGATCGCTATATGCTCAGCCCATGTAACACCCCGAAGGTTCAGCAATTCGTCGTTGTCGAATTGTGCGAAGATATTCGAATAGACACCGTTCAACTGGCCAACTTCGAATTCTTTAGCGGAGTCTTCAAAGACTTCGCTGTCAGCGTCGCCAAAACGTACAACGGACCCTGGGCTGATGCGGGAACCTACCGGGCGAAGAACATCAGAGGCGTTCAAGTAAGAAACTCTAACCTTATGATCCATATCTTCCTCTAATTGCCTTTGTAGTCCTTTGATACACCTGCCTCACTGCGGGACTTCTACCGTTACATCCGCATCGATTTCCATTCTCACTATGGAAATGAATATTATTGTCCACTCTCTCTTCTCAGAGTGTACGGCCTAACGCACTTGGAAGAGTGGAAATGGGAACTCCGGGAGGCCGAAAACAAAGCCAAGGTCGCAGAGTATGAGAGAGCTGCAAAGCTTGCAATCCAACACACCCATACTTCTGCAGACTTGAATGCGACAGCAGCGCTTTCCGTTGAGCCCTCTGCTGCCCCCGCCACGGACAATCCAGAGTCTCCCCAGCCGATCATTCTTGGTCCCGCTCCACCCCGCTCGGACACCCCAACCATCGATAATAATTCCTCACCTCGAAACACCGATTCGCAGGCAACCCAGTCTATACCAAATGATACCTCTCAAATTAGCACGATACACGCATCACCTCACGCACATGCATTGCATTCAACAGATACCTATGGCTCTCATTCACCATCATCCTCAACGTATTCACCACCTCCTTCTTCCATCATCCGCATTACAGCCTCCTCTCGATCCACTGCCACACCGACACCCAGTCCCGTTTCTTCTGTACAAAGTTCGGATAGCACCGTCTCAATCAAGTTACCAGCAGTCGACACTAAGTCGGATGGGAATGCATCAAGTTTGAGTGTTCGCTCCCCAACGCCTCTTTCATCTTCTGCCACCGGATCTGCAAGCCCCGGCGTCGCCCACTCCTCGTCTGTATCAACATCGTCACTTCCACCATCACCGCCTACAACCACGGGTGGCGAGTCAATCTATCGCACCATCATGAATCGCCTAAACGCGATTGAATCGAGTCACACTTTGTATACTCGGTACATTGGACAGCAGAACGGCGCGATCCGAGATCTCATAAAGCGACTCGGCGAAGATTTAGGTCGCTTGGAAGCTACTGTGAGTAAATTATCAGCTATCGGGGCAGGCAGGGGTTATTGACGCTCTTCAATAGACTCGTGCACAACGCGCAACGTATCAAAAAACCATGAACCAATGGGAAAAGGAGAAAATGCAGATGGTCATGGATTACAACCAGCTCAGATCCAAAGTTGACCATCTTTCAGAAGAGGTTTGTACCCTTTTTCTCGTATAGACGATACAGACCGTCTCACGCATCTGCAGATCATATTGGAGAAGCGGCTGGGAGTGATTCAGCTATGCCTGCTCTTGGCTGTCCTTGTGTTCATGGGTTTGACTCGAGGGTCTCGGGCCGAATCTGTGATTGTCAGCGGACGCGCCTCGATGCGAGAGTGGGGGAGGAGGCATCTCAGCTTCAGCGGTGATTGGAATCGGTTCATGGGGAGAAGCTCGAGTATGAGTCCCGTCAGAGGGCAGCATCCACTCAAACCCCGTTCTCCATCTAAAATCTCTTCACGACTACGCGGTCAGTTTGCCCTCCGTTCACGTGTAACATGGCACAGTGGCTGAATCATAGGCAACAGATGACAGAGTTCAGTTCCCCACTTCTGAAGACGTTAGTTGGAAGAAGCGCCCTTTGGAACAGATCCAGCTGAATACAGCCCCACTTCCCTCCGAGTACCGGGCGTCCAGGCAGAAGAAGATTTCTCAAACACGGTCCCGCACTCCTTCGCTACGCACCCTAGCTGCCTCTTCAGTAAAGCGCACCCCTCAGACTGCTGTACCGCCACGGTCTGGCACTCCCACACCCATTCGAGCACCCCATCTACGAGCCCAGCAGCTCACACGATCCAACTCTCATGGTACACATTCCAGCTTCTATCCTGGACACGTTGTACCGAAAAGCGCGAAGAAGTGGGCGAGGACTGCGCATATCCATCCCGCGAAACCTCCAAACTCTGGTCGGCATAACCCAGGAACTTCTAGCAGAGCAGAGCCTGACGAGAATCTGTTCGTGTCCCAGGACGGTACCGTCACGTATGACGTCTTCTCTGCGCCAGCAGGCTCTCTCGGTTYCCCGAAGTTTCCAAAGGATGCTGATGATGTTTCGGAGAGCGCAGGGAAAGGAAAGGGTGATGAGAAGGGGGTCCCGTTCCTGCGAGGCTTGGACGACAGGGACACGGAAAGTAATTGGGCRGATACRGATAGCGTTGTTGACTCAGATGTTGGTTCGGATGTTGACATCCACTTTGATTAATGCATATCCTTCAATGCGTTGATGTCAACTGGACAATAGCAGCCGCGAAAGGCAGGGTTACCGTTTTCTAGTCGTTCCTAGCTCCTACCTTCTGGCTTCTAGACCGTCGGTAATACTGCCCAGCAACTCATGTCGGACAGTGAGTCAATGGTTCTCGCTTTCGGTTGTTTTTTMCAAGTCGATTTGCATGAAAAACTTCACACGTATATCGATATGTCAGAACTTGCCACAACGAGAGAACAAATCGAATAGAAGGTCAGGGAGTCTCGATCTTTGGCTCACCATCGGTGCCTCGAGGACGACAGAACCTTCTGCCGTGTATGAAATTCGGGTTAGTTCTTATTCAGAGTACCTGGGCGGTATTAGGTACGTACAGGCGCCGTTGTGAAACCCAGCGAGGAAATTAGTGTGCATTGATCGAACACGAGATAGTCAACAGTCATAAATGAATTCATTGCAGTGGAGATATAGTTGTTCGAACGGTAATGGTTAGGATGTGGCGTGTATTTCAAAGACCGACGTTTCGAGAGCATGAGGGGTTNGGATCAGTTGATGTAGTTAACGATGTAAGGCTACTGCGGTGGTCTGATGGGTCTAGCCTCAGAGGGCAGGGAGAGTGGAGGTATAGGAGCACCCGAAGACCGACCGATCATTGAGCAGGAACGTGTTGTCGTAGCCAGAGTGCAGTTGACTCTTTGGCATTGAGGAGAGGATCYAGGGGTTCAAATTTCCACGAAAGGGCGTTCTGGTCTATCACSGCTAGCTCTGGGGGACATATGCAGAGTGCGGCGAGGGAGAGGTAGGTATGGTACGGATCTGCTCGNAAAAAAAAAGGATAATGATCAGATGGAAGTCATTGTATTTGAACGCCAGGAAACTGAAGGCTTACCAGGATGGTCACCCGGAGCCTTTGCTATTCCGCCGTATTTAAATTGGCAGCTTGCGAGAAATTCTGCCATCCCCTTTGAGTTGACGAGGTTGCTAGCGCCAAGTACCTGGGTAGTCAAAYGTTAATGCTCTGCCTGGACAAGGCGGCGTTGCAAAGAGGATACTTGCCTTCAGAGCAGCTCCGCACCAGAAGCAATAGCAGGCGTCAGCCTCTTTGTTAGTTCTTCCGCAGAATCCACCAGAGGGAAGCTGGTTACTAAGTAACCAGCGAATTGTGACCTCCTTCTCAGACCCTGACAAGTGATATTTCGAATACTCGGGCGGCGCCAGATAAATTGACGCCAGGGCGATGTACGTGATACCGCCTTGAGGGGCAGTTCGGTGAGCTGGTGAGCGGTACCAGAGAATTCACTTCTCACCATGAGCTTCACAGAACGACGTCTGGCCATAGCCGCCTTCGTAGGTCTGTGCTCACATGTCAACACATGCTTGAGAAGATAACTTCACAARAGGTACTCACTCGACAGGAAGCCACCCACGTAAGGGCGCGGTCGACATCGATGCCAGACCAGTCATTGAGCATGCTGCTAATAGCGAATGCGCAGTATAGGGTGCGTAAATCGGACTCCCCGTCGCCAGGGACCGTAGAGAAGCTAAATTGCTTTGAGCTGTGATTGCAACAAGAAAAGAGGCAAAGTCTACCTTCCGTCTTCCTTCTGACAGTTCTTTAWRAATTTTACCAATCCTGGACGGTCGAGATTCGAGAAATCGTCCCGAAGCATAGCTAGAGTCAGTAATGCGGTATACGACATTATCAAATGGGGGGAATCGTATTTTGTCGATTGAACCTGAGGACAAGATCAGTCTCCTGACATGATCGCTCGGTCGTTCGGCTGACACTCACCTTTTCGTCCGAGGGGTGTTGRGGAGTCATGAAGGGACTTGGTTTGAACCCAGATCCAGATTCACCACCTAAACGAGATGNAAAAGGGACCGATTAGCCAMGTTCGGAGACGAGAGGTGAAGGGCGACGACAACGCACTTATGTGCTGTTCCCAGACCCAYTGCCTCCACATCTCCCTGTCGTTATCGGATTGGTCTTGCAACTGTCCGAGCAGATCCATGGCCCCAAGACAGTAGAAGACTACGCCGAGSCTTTGGCAAATGATAAATCTYAGCTTCGAGTCGCTAGGTTCTAGGAGAGCGAAATCGTACCGTGATGCATCAAGCTCGGTTTGTGAACCGGGTAAACCTGCATGAACTTGGTCAATAGTCTCAATGTACGATATCACAGATCCATACACACCATTAAGACATCGTTTACAGTGCGAAGCATGGGCCGTCCGAAGGAGGGCAGGGAAGGGGGTGACGCCATCAGCCATATCGTAGAAATGATTTGGTGGCAAGAGTGCAAGCTCAAACCAATTAATCGAATTCATTTAGGCGCGCGCGACAAATTAGGACGTAAGCGTGCGGGTGGGTGGGGTTGCTCGAGAGCTGGCTTGCAGCAAACGTWTTCTGGGAGGCCTGCATTTTATACTAGAGAAAATGCGTCGAGAGACGGCTCATTATCCGAAACGATACTCATTGCGAGTTTGAGGCCGGGCCACCTCGATCATCACGTCGGAGAAGAAAAGGCTGAAATACTCCGAGTTCGTCTCCCGGCTCGACTCGTGGTCTCGATTTACATGCTTAGTTTTGCCCATTTTTCATTCATGAAGCACAACGTGCCTAGACCTAATGATTGACGCCYCCGTCCGAGGCTGTCAATCGGCCAGGGAAAAGCGTATACGGTTGGCCATGGCCATAACACAAGCACGCGTTAGGATATGTCAAACAACAAATGGAGTACAGCTAGTACACAGTTCTGAGTCAGGAGGGCAAGTCACAAGGAAAAAGAGACACAGGTCTTGTTGGAACAAATAGGGATTGGGAATACAACGAGCAAGAAATGCTCAATGCTCAGGATCAACTGGTTTACGCTGCAAAAAAAAAANCGGTCAGGAGGTGAGGTCATACAAGATATCATTGACGTACCCGCAACGCCCATCTGGAACGACCCGCGTTGCGCCGTGGCCACTTGATTAGGTAGCTGGGCTCCTAACGGTGCGGGTTGAGCATGTTGCTGAGTTGGTCCCGGCGTTTGGCCAATTGGCGTGGGCATCAAACCTGTGTTCGCCGGCGTCGATTTCTCTTCCAAATCAGCGTAAACGACCGTCATATCCTTCCTTTCCTTCTGCCAAGTCTCTGGGTCCCAGAATGTGTACAGTCCTTGTTCGCCACCTTGCACCTTCTGAGAAGGTGCGGTACCACTCTCCTTTGTGATCCATAATCGAAGGTCCTTGTGCCATCTCCAATTACGGTTCCACCTGTGACGAGAAGGGGTAAGGATCAAACCGATAATAACGCGAGCACGGGTGAAACAAAACGTACAGCTCCTGGGCTGCAACTTCTTGAATTGCATCCCGTGGACTTGAGTAGAACATGAAGAACAGTGTCTCGTCGCTGAATAGAGCCGCCTTGGCCGGACTAGGTGGCGGAGGTTGAACGCTAAGATAACACGCGGGTAAATGGAAATCAGGTTCCACTTGAAGAGCTGCTGACTGGTCTGCCCAAGGTGTAATGAACGTAGAATACAGATTCCTACGGAATATCGATCAAAATCTGAAAGGAGCTAAATCGAATGGACGCTCACCCAGGATACGACATATCCAGTCCCATCGTTCCTAAATCCGTGCCTATACTGCTCAACCCGTGATCGAGCTCTGAGTTCGCGTTTTTCATTAAAGCTATTAGAGACAATAGGCCCCAACGATCTGCCGCGCTCATCAGAACTTGCTGAGCTGGTGTCTGTGGGTGCTGTATATGCCCCGACGAATTAGGATTTGACGACGAAGTCGAGTTTGGGTGCGAGCTTCCGTTCGGGTTTGCTGTGCTCACATTCACGTTGGCGTCACCTGCAATGATCCCGTTTGAGGGAAAAGGTCCGTTGTTGGGAAGATTTGGATTACCAGATTGTTGTTGCTGCTGAGAGAAGGAGCCAGCGGGTGGAGGCACGCCTGTGGGTGCATTCAGATGGGACTGGAGTGATGCTTGACCTGCACCATTCTAAAAATAAGGTTCGTAAGAAGACATGTTACACCACAGATCTGTTGAACCCACGGTAGTAGTACCGCCGGCTGGTTGGGATTGGGGAGATGGACTTAAGGCCGCACGTGCTGCCTGGACAAGCTTCAAAGAATAGTTATTCTGCAGCTTGCCCGTCAGCGCTCCAATTAACCTCTCGGAATGGCGGTTGCCGGATAGGTAGAATATAATGTGGAGCGTGTATCATCAAAACAAGGACACTCACTCTTTGTTGCTTGTCCGACTCCGTCTGGTTTTGCTGAAACCCTGGGTGTACGTTCCTTGCCTGAGGGCCAAGATTAAGCATGCCTGGTGTCCCTTGAGGAATGCCCCCTGTCAATTCTCCTAGCAGATTGCGGCTTCGCTGCTGAAATTCTTGCTGCTGAAAACCATTCAAGCCTGGGGGATGCGGTATGCTCTCCTGGTTCGAATTTTGGTTCTGCGATGCGCTCTGGTTCTGGTTCGTGTGCGATTGACCGCCTAGGGCTGGAAAGTCGTCGGGCGTGAAATCTCTTGGCTGGTTGCCGGATCCACTTCCAATGCCACCCGCGCCTGACCCGGCCAGTGACACTCCTGTCCCCGCCTGACTCGCATAGCTTGTCCCGCCTGCCGCCGTCGCACCCGCCGTACTACTGCTCGATGTGTTATTTGTCGGTGTTGATCCAAGTACCGGAAAATCATTAGGATCAAGGGCGACCTCTGTCGACGACGATATTGACGGTGTGCCGATAACAGACGACTGGGCTAAATGAGGTGGCATCGGTGTCGACGTTCCGTTCGTCTGTTGCTGCTGTTGCGACGATAGCTGTTGCTGCTGCTGTTGCAAGGGTGTTGAAGCTTGATGCTGGCCTAGAGCCCCTCCACCAAAGCCGAAGCTGCCCTGACCTCTCGCCTGCATAAATCCTGGGTTTGTCTGAGGAGTCATACTCTGGACCTGCGATTGTTGCGAGCCCGTTCGATGGTTGCTGGGCTGGAGATTGGGCACATAACCCCCGGTTTGGAGAACGTTCCTTGGCGGCATTCCATAGCCAGGATATGGGGGTCGAAATGGGCCGGAAAGACCTGGGGTCGCCGCTAGGCTTGGTCCCCGCTGCTGTGGTTGACCTAGGCCGCGGTTGTGCGATGAGAAATGGTACGCGACGGGGGTCGCTGAGCATCATTTTGCATACCTGTTCGATTCATGGGTTTTTCGAGCTGAAAATGGACTAAAAAATGGGTGCATTAAGTCTAGCAGCAAACCCTGCGATGCTTAGGTTCAAAGCCAACGTACTTGAGATGGTTGGGGATGTTTGAATGTCCTCTTAAATTCACTGTCAAATGAGTGTTGAGGAGACAAGCTCGCAAGCCATCTGTGTTTGACCCTTTGTTTATGCTATTACGTAAGCTGCCGTCTGGATTGCTTTGAGCGGTCCTCTTGGTAAAATACGGGGCTCTGCCAGTGCTTGAATATTCAACCGAATAAAAACAGCCATTCTACCGATGCAATCTATCATAGCAGGGAGAAGGCCATGGTCGTCACCGACTACTGGATGTGCATCGCATCGAGCCATGAGCGCTGATATGTGACACGCCACGAACATTTGATACAGTGTGCCAGGCAACGTCTGCACTGGAACGACGGGGGAAATGCGACGTGGTCTGCCCACAATTCTTCAGCATTTTCCGGCCGTGATGTGACTGGAATCAACGACAACAGCCCGTATACAAAAGTCAAATGACAACTTGTCATAAGACTAAATCGAGCCGCCAGTGATGTCGCAACAAAAGCTGGGTCAGATGGGCTGCATGCAGCCATGAACCTGAACCCGTATGTCGTCATCTGGGTATATGCCCCGACCCAGGTTTAAAAAAGCTGCGGTGCCCCCTAGAGTACAGAAGTTAGAGCCATTAAGACCATGAAACGCGAACAGCACCTACGGTTCGGGGTTAATCCTCCTCCAAATCCAAATCTCCTTCCACCCCCACCCCCTCGCCAGAATCATCAAACATTTCTTCATCATAAATAGCATCGGCRTCCTCCCCAAAGTCATCCGTCGGGTTATCCCACGAGACACTCCCRATAACCTGGGGGTCTTCACCGACAATCCCGTTCACANCCNCNGCAGCAGCAGCANNNGCAGTGCCGGCGGAAGCGGAAGAGGAAATTTCTCCCTGAATGCTCTGGATACGCTCYAGGAGCCCGTCCATCCGGTCCCCAAGACGATCCTCCAACTCTTCCACAATCTAAACACACAAAAAAAAATAATWACACTCAGTAATAGKACGAGTGAATGATATGAAAGAGAYAGACGTACGACATATAGCTCAACAGGACTCGTCGGGGCCAAATTCACAATCTGCAATTTTTCCGCCTTGGTAAGATCATAAGGCTCCARTGCTTTAACAAGCTTCGTGATCCCTTCAGAGGTCTGTTTAGACGTAGGCAGATAGTCCGCGCCCAAATACCCTATAGCCTACGCCGCAACAACGAGCGCAATTCAATCCAATCGCGYTAGTCGGTTCCATGCTCCATGACCTTCNGNGAGGGAGTGGTAGTACGCACCTCCACCTCGATTGTCCGAAGRTTTTCACTCGTCTCGAGGACAGCACCGTGATTTCCGGGGACACCAGTTCCATTCGCTTCTTCCTCTTTCTTAATTCGCTGAATAGTTTTGGTTCGGGCGAGATGATCGCTCTCGAGTTCCTTCAGAAGGCTCAGGACTTCAAAGTTGGACAGAAGTGCGGCTCGTGCGTTGACTACCTGTATACTCCTCCTTGTAAGTAGGCTGAAATCGATTCGAGGAATCCCTCGACTCACCTCCATGAGAAATCTATGTCACTGTACGGAGTGATATCATGGCAGACGAGAAGAAAAGATGAGCGTCTCAACGAACCTAAAAAACNCCCGTGACTCGGACAGAACCCTCAAGCGCCTATCGTCCTTGCCAACGTAGATTACTAGTCCTCGAACCAGTCGCTTTTCGGTGCAAGTCTGAGGGCGTAGAAGGTAGAAAAAAAAATGTACGGATCGTAATAGTAATTGCACCCACTCACGATAACGGACGGTTTTGAGCCTCTTGCCAACGCATGGCAAGATATTTATTTTTTCGGTCGAATTTCGAAGAACACATATTGCTACATAGACATTTTAACGAAAAACACACATTAATTTGTCTAGCGCATAAATAGCCAGAGCGAACCGTATCGTAGGAGTAGGATAATGGGACCGTCAATCAAGATACTACAACTCGAACGGGAAAGCCCGGCGGTATACTAAAAGCACAATGGGCGGGCTGAACAAGACATGGCGAATGAAAAAGAAATGGAAAGAGCGACGGTAAGTAAAGAATGACTGTTACGAGTCCATCGAGTGGCTCGGAAAAAGGTGGGTGGCGGCGATTATGGTATGAAGAGGCTGCGGTCAATGAACGATGTGAGGTAGATGATGGTAATGCTGCGGAGAGGAATGGAGACTGCTTGAAGATCGGGCAAGGGACCAGTCARGGGAAAACTGAGAAKAGCTAAAATCGTAAAGCGTGAACGCGCAGAAAGCGGTCAAGAGAACATGATCATGCGTAAATGGCGACAAGGACAATAAACGGAATGTAAGTCACGAGGGAGACACCGGCCATGATACGGCAGCGCCGTCGCCATGACTTGTAATCTAGAGGAAGCAAGTTAGGGATTGGGCTATGGCAGAAGTGGCTCTACGTACCGTGTTCCACCTGCGGATCATCGAGAACGACACCCTTCTCAGCGTCACCGCCTCCCAATCTTCGTGTTCGAAGAATAGGAATCACGAATCCAGCCAACCACCATAGAGGGAAAATRATGAACCCGATGAAAAAAANGCCAGGCATGAAGTGGGCTTCCCCCTCTATCCGTCCAGCCGTCGAAAGCCCACCTGCTCCCACCTTCTTGCACCTCCTCAGGGAATGACAGCGTCCAAGGGGTGTCTTGAGTGCGAGGCGGTTTCCTGGGGTCACGCATATGGAAAGCGCTTGAGCGTGAGATTGAAGGAGCATGGGGGGACATAAATGCTGAGATGGGAATAGACGCCTGAGACAAGCTGCGCCGAGATGAAGGTCTGTGAGGGACACCGCCTGCTCCATGACCGTCTCTGGTTGAAGGTCGGCTAGAGCGTTGCTGGTGATGACCTGTATGACTCGCGCTGGTCTTGCTCTGTCTGCTCGACAAAGACCCAGTTGACTTTGCATTCGGGCTGTCACCTCCCAAAGATGGAAGAGCACTCCTCACTGACCCATGATTATCCGATGGAAGCGAGATACGTGCGCGCTTGCTTCGATGGAATGAAGAGGGCGCATGAGAAGAGCCTGAAGTCGCTGATGCACGGTGCGCTAGATTAAGGCAGGCAGTCAAGTCAGTTGTGAGAATTTATGCGGACACAGATTCCAACGCTTACTGCGAGGCTCAGGAGCGAAAGTTGTGCGGTGCTCTCTGGGAGGCGTGTGGCTGTCAACTTCTGCTTCATCGGCTTTTCTCTTGGCAGACGCGCTCGAGAATGATTTTTGAATGGCTGGAGGTGGACTGGAAGTGCGTATTGCCGAGCCCGGCTGAGTAGGCGTCGACTTGTGGTGTGTCCGCTTTGGGGNAGATAGGCGACGCCTCGGGCGTTGCGGCAGTGAACGATAAAGCGGGAGGAACAAGCAGGGATGAGGAGGCTTGCCCAGACCCGGAGGCAGCCGAAAAGGTGGTCAGCTTGGGCGGGGGAGGGGACGGAGTACGAGTCCGTTCCGAGCTGAATTTTGGCCTTCCTTCTCGACGGGAAGCATTACTATTCGTTTTCGGCCTAAGCCTGCCGACAGAAGGGTTCAGAAGTCCCCTCGAGTTGCTGGCGCCATTGCTCTCTGACATGCTAGAGATGGAGATGGCAGAATCGATAGAATGGGGTATCCGGGAATTCTGTGTGGCTTTGCCTACCGCCGCAGCGCGATAGTGAGACCGGGATTGATTAGGTGCAGAGGTATCTGTAGGAATGAGGTTATGCCAGAGTCAGTAGTGAATTGGTGAAAGGAACCGTGCGGACAGGCCAATGGGCACGTTGCAGAATTAAACGGTCTGCCTCGAGGCAAGTCCAGACGCGTGACTCACCCTGGAAGGAAAAGGGTGGACCCAAGCCTTGCACCCCACCGCTCTCACCACACTGCAGCTAGAGAAGACAGCCGACAGCAGAAAGAATAAGAAAGGGAGATAGAGGTAAGCAAGAAACAAAGGATAGATGGAAAATCGGCCAAGCTACCCACGTTATTGCCGCGTGCAGACACATGCCCTAAAATAGAATGAGGGCCGTCAGCAATTGATCCACGATTCACAGCGCGCCGCTTCTTACCTCCACCATTGACAACGTCTTGTGCCAGAGAAAGTCGTAGCAACTCCTTTGACACTTGTACTTCCCAGCTCTCGCTACTCTTTCTGCCAACTCCCAGCAATGACACTTGTTTGGCGCTGAATTCTGCACTGGACCTTCGACTCAGGTTGCTGTTTAGACTGCCTTTGCTTTGAGATCTTGTGTGGCCCTTCTTTGTCGCTTCAGCCTTCGATTGCCCTTCCAACCTGGAAAAAAAAAGAAGACTTCGACCCTTTGCGCCTCGGCCGCGTCGGACTAGCCCTGCTGGATGAGTTTCTGGCTGCTCTTCGAATAGATGGAAGGGATTGGGAATGTCGAGGCTCTTTTTTATCGGCAACGCGACCTTGGGAACGAGTTTCCCTTTCGCTAGACTGGCTTCCTGGAATCCGATGCTTGCTGGACTGAACGAATGCAGGATGGTCGAGAGGAGGCAGCGGTGGTGGTGTCTCCAGGTGACTGAAAAATATTTCGTTGACTTTAATGCGTCGTCCTGAGCCTGAAAATCGCACTGGCGTTCGAGGTCCGAACGTGTTGCTGGGAGAAGGCGTCGTTTGCGCATATGCTGGCGCTATGACGGAAGAAGACGAGTTGTGTTGGGAGTAAAACGCTGATGTGGGCGTCTCGACTCGTGTATCCCGATCTGAGTGGGAGCTGGCTCGACTACGCGTTTGATATTCATTCTGTGGTAGCAACCCGGCATTTTTTNAACTTTGCCATGGTTTTCTCCCTGATCGTCGGATGACCAAAAGTCCCGCTAGGGCTTCCTGGGTAGTATGAAAAAGGAGAAGGGTGTGGTGGCACTTTCGTCACCAACGCCGAGTTCGTCAGAGATTACGCTTATTCTGGGAAATATCGCTGTTACTTACTATTCTCCTGCTCCTTTGGGTGGCCTMCTTGTAGCTCGAACCCCCCGTGCCTCTTTAGCTGTCTTTCCTCGGAGCGGTTTTTCCTTTGACTGGGCTGGAGGGGCGTGACTTGAGGCGGAAGCATAGCGTTGAAGAAGTCGCCTGCACCCTGGGGCTGGCTAAAACTATATCTCTTGGGGAATGGAATGGAAACGTCGGTTGGCGCATATATTTGACTGCGATGTCGTCTCCTTCCAGCGTCCTCCGCGCCTGGCGCTGTGACTTGGGCCACCTGGACCTGTTGCGGCTCTGCCGTGACTGCCGACGGCGGGAGAGACGCCCGCCTCATCTTGGCGAAAAAAGAGGGCATGAAGGCCTGCCTGTCTCTGGGGACTGAGTGTCGAAGGCCTTGGGGTGCCGTCTCGCCCTTCGTTTACTGCGAGGGCGATGTGAACGGCGAGCAGCGAACGACCTCACTGAGGCGTTCCTCTCCGACGATGAGGAGAGGGAGAGAAACCGACGCAGATTATTAGGAGAGGCCCTTTAAATTGGAATTCCAGAGTCTGCTCGATTCGGAAGTCTGGGGGATTCGACGCGCTAGTCACGTGGAACCATATCGTCTCTTGTCCTCTCGAGGCGAAGTACAGAAGCCCAAAAAACGCCACCAGGTGCTGATAGAAGGGCGGGTCGAGGTCAGAATACAAGAATGCTTCGAGCAGTACAATGCCCACTGTACATAAATTGAATAAATTCCTCGGGTCGTATTGTCTCAAGAAAATGTGGTCAGAAAATATGCGCGCCACCAGGATTCGAACGCAAGAATTAGACGGAACACAGCCACATGGCAGTGGCGTCGTGCCGAAATATCACCTTGTCCACAACAGCAACCACCTCAACCCGCGCCAGCACCGTCCGACAGCTCAATCCAGGCAAAATGGACAGATTCGACTCGCTCTCCAGTACTTTGTCGAACCTGACAATGTACGACATCAAATCAATGTACAACCAGGTACTACTCTGCAGCTACACCGCCGGAATCAGAGTTGCTGACATGGACAACTACAGGCAAAGAATGTCGTCCTGAACGTCAGCGAAATGGAGGCAAAGGTTAGAGAAGCGACCAACGAAGACCCATGGTGAGTCGGTCAGGTCCTGCATGGTCAGCACCGTCTAAAGTGTACTCTGAAGGGGTGCGAGCTCGACCTTGATGGGCGAAATCTCTCAAGGGTACGTCGTTCGAGCTTCTGCAGCTATTAAACTCTAATCACCAACCTTCCTATCTCAAGGACCTTCAATTTGTGAGTCTACAGTGCTCCTATATCTCCCTATCGCGATTGACTATCGACCCAGCGCCCATTTCAATGAGATCATGCCCTGTATCTACGGAAGATTCATGGAAAAGGAAGCAAGGCAATGGAGACAGATCTATAAGGTGTGACAACTTTAAATTGTTGAGACGTCTATTCTGATTTGCGCTCTCCCGCAGGCTCTCGTTCTGTTGGAATACTTGATTAAAAACGGGTCGGAACGGGTAGTCGATGATGCCCGTTCACATATCTCAACCCTCAAAATGCTGCGAAATTTCCATTATATCGACGATAAAGGCAAAGACGAGGGCATTAACGGTAAGCTGGCGTCTGCATCCTCTCTCTCTTTTGCTCATGGTGTATTTTCTGCTCTGCAGTCCGCAACAGATCTAAAGAACTAGTCGAGCTCCTGTCAGACGTCGACAAGATTCGTAGTGAAAGGCGAAAGGCCAAAGCAAATAAAAATAAGTATACTGGTGTCGGAAATGATGGCACTGGCTTCGGGGGCGGCGGTCGATATGGAGGTTTCGGCAGCGATAGTCTCTCCGGAGGAAGTGGATATGTAAATGGTATGGGCAATTTAATTTCAACTACGGACCTGACCTTTCAACTGATCCCATGCAGATCATTACAGCGGTGGTGGTGGTGGCGGCAGCAGCAGCAGCAGCTACAACTATAACGGAGGTGGATCATCATCAGGTTACAATGACACCAGCCGTCGCCAGTTCGAGGAGTACGACGCAGGCGGTGACGAACTGGCCACGCCGAGTACCTCCCGCCCCTCTCAGTCGACGCGCAATCCTACGAGGAAGGCTCAGCGCCTACTGCCACTGCTCCTCCCCCGCCACCTCCGGCTCCTGTCGAAGATCTTCTGGGCGACTTTGGCGACGATGCATTCACCAGTGCCCCGCCTGCTGCCGCCCCACAGCCACCTGCGGCCAGCAACAAGGCTTTGCCTGCCGTGAACCCAGTGTCATTGGATGGTACGTATTGAACATATCAAGTCGGTGCAGTTTGCTCACCAGCGTCTTTAGACGATGATTTCGCAGACTTCCAAGCTGCACCAGTTTCTGCGGCTCCTATCGCCACTCCCGCTTTTGCTCCCGCCCCAGCAGCTCAAGCCAAGCCCAACCTGATGGATCTGCTCAATAATACGGCTCCCCGTCCTGCATCGGTGCCTGCAGCTCAACCTTTCGTACAAGCCCAACCTTTTGTACAAGCTCAGCCTCCTCCGGGCTACGGTGCTCCCCTTGGAAGCTTCAACACGGGTCATCGTCCCGCCCCGTCTCTGTCATCTCAGTCCGCTTTCGCCTCACCTATTACACCCCAAGTTCAGCCGCAGCCTCAAAACCTCTTCGGTGGTGCTGCGCGCCCGGCCGCCGCTCCTCAACCATCGTTCAACGCTGGTCCCGTGCGTCCAGGCTCTACACCTGCCGCCGCCAAACCAGCATCTTCCAACTTTGATGATCTGTGGTCTCTCGGTCTCGGGTCGACCTCCAAGCCCGCTACACCTGTTGGAGGCACGAAGTCCATCCAGGCGTTGCAGAAGGAGAAAGCCCAGGCGAGTATTTGGGGTGGTGCTCCCAGTGGTGGACAACAGCAGAAACCCCAGCCAGCTCAGTTTGGCTCGTTTGGAACTGCTGCTCCGGCTTCCAGTTCCAGTGGAGGAGACGATCTGCTTCTCTGAGTGTGGACGTATGATGCTATGAATATGTCCTTTCATTCATTCATCGATATTTCCTCTGTTTGCTGATAGAGAATGACTACTTTCTTGTTTTTCGGATGGAATTCGTGTCTATGGAGGTAATTTGTGTGGTACACAGCAACCAAAGGTAAAAGTGGTATTTGGTTTGGTATAGGTATATTATGCATCTAGGTCACATTTTCCTGGACGCAGAGCGCACCATTCAGGTTGCAGGGGGATAGCCCTAACTCCACGTTGGACAAAGCGGTAGGCAATGTCGTGAAGCCGTGGCAAGGCCGTCCTTGCATTGCCTCCAGGACCTGTCCAGAAAAGCTGCAAACCAAGCCAATTTTTGTTAAGCTTCCGACTGTGGAGTCGAGATGCATACGTACCTCTGCAGAAGACGCAGCTCGTGGCCAGACAATGCTGTCAAGATTCGAAGGACCCGCCTGTTCGGCCCAGAGAAGGTGTTGCCCTCCGAGGACGAGCTTCTTCTGTGCCTCGGTCAGGCCCGCTACCGGGTTGAAAGAGTATGACTACACACAGAAGGTCAGGAGAGTTAGTCAATAATCCATACGTCGCATCGGAAGGGACCACAAATATGCTTCACCTTTTGCCAAGTCTTGAACGGGTCACACCAGCTATTTCCGTTGGTGTTGGCTCCGACCCAACCTCCTCCACCACAGTCGAGGTAGAAGAAATCTGAGGCGGCGTGAACGAGGCGGTGGCCTTCCCGTGCAACGGCTGCCACATTCTGCGAGGAAATCCAAACCCTACGTTGCGAGCGAATTGTGAGAATGGGGCATCGTAATCACTGGTAGAAAATGCGTACATGATCACTGTGTCCTTGGACAGGGTAACGTTATGATCGAGGAGCATTTCTATTGTTATTTAGCTATGATGTGTGGAAGTGAAGATGATGAGGCACCAATACCTTGCCATACAACCGGCGTCTTACCGACGCTCGCAAGAGCCCGATGACTGGCCTGGGTGAACGTATCCAAGGCCTGTTCCAGGGTCTTTCCTTGGGCGGCTGCGAAACAGAGCGTGGTTATAAATATGAGTAGAGCACGGTGGTTATACTTAGACTCACCGAGATCCCGTTGTGTCTGCGGGTCCTGCCTATAACAGTTGGCGTTGATCTCATCGCCACCGGTGCTGAAGAACTTGGACGGGAACAGCTGGGATGCGGCGCTGAGCAGGGAGGCCGTAAATTTTACAGTTGCAGGGGAAGCAAGTCGCAATTGCCCAGCAGGGGGCTCTGGATACGCATCATTGAGTTCTGGGTGAAGATGTTAGAACTCCCAACAGCGTTTGCTCACCATTAGCAAACTGAGTCCATGGAGCCGCTTCGAAACAAGCGATATGTTCGGGGAAGGAATGGTGAATGATGGAAGTGTGGCCAGGTGTATCGATTTCAGCAAGGACGTCGATTCCCCTCTGTGGTCAAAGGTAATCAGTAGAATGAAGAGAGCGCAGAGAGTACAGAGTACTTACAGCAGCGGCGTAGTCCACAATTTCTTTAACATCTGCAGGGGTGTAAATAGCCTTTGAGTGGTAGGCACCCTTTTCAGAGATCACGTTGAATCCAGGGACGACCAAAGGGAAGGATTGGGAGTCTACGACGTGCCAGTGGAGCGTATTGATCTAATCGAAATTGATCAGGATTCCGGGCTCGTCGCAAGGCATGAAGGAGCGTACTTTCACCCAACTCATAGCGTCGAGAGTACGCTTGATGTCAGCTATCGGGAAACTGTCGAGAATGTCAGTCGTTTGGATGCTGGAAGGGCCGAAAGACTCACTAATTCCGTGCGGTATCCAACATGAAGCCTCGGTACGGCTAGCGTAGCAACGTCATTTACTACTCTGCCATCTAACATACAGAGCCTCGGTACTCACGTATGCAGGAGAATCATTGATAGAAATCGGCGCTTGGAGGCTGTAGGTCGCCCCATCGAGATCATACCAAAGCTGTCCAAAGGTGGTCAAACCTCTGAAAAGTCCCAAGCTCGAACTCGCGGTCAAGACAGCCTCGGACCCGTCAGCGGGAACGGTCAACGTGTAGGCTTCGGCGCGGCTTTCGATCGCAGCGACTGCTTCTTCAGAGATAGACTTGGGCGTGCCTTGACCGCTGTATACAAGTCGCAGAGACCGCAGTGACCTGGCGCCAGCAACAGCAGTCCTCGACGAGGCTCCGCGATCAGGTACCAGAGCTTGCAGCTTATCTGCCTTGAGGTATTCTTGCGTGCGCGAGACGGCACTGGCGAGGTCGCTGGGAGCGTTTCTCACCCCGTCCAAGGATACAGAGAAGTCTGGGGCAAGGCGTAGAGGTGTCGTGCCCGTCGTGATGCCCCTCGGGAGCGGCCAGAGTCCATAAACGAAGGTGGTGATGGTCGAAAGACCCAAGAACGTCCTGAGCAGGAGCATGGTGACAATCCAACCCTTTTCGAAGGTGATGGGGCCTCCAACTGCCTGTGTTTCGGTTATATAGACGTTAACCTCACATTGATCAACTAGCTTCGAGGGTATCCAACTGGGATCCACCGAGGAAGATGGCTGTCAGCCATCATCTGACCGCGCATCTCTGCCGTATCTATCGTCCGAGAAGCAGCTTCCATGTGTTTGAGAGAAGCACCCATGGTCGCTTAAGACAATTCAGAGGCACTAGGAGAGGAGCGAAAGCGACTTTGAGAAGCACGACCCTGAGATTTGATTCCATGTTCCATCTGGTCATGTCGTAGCGGCAGACTTGGTCCCTCAAGGTCTGGCGTTGAAGGTATTTGAACAGTCTGATAAAGACTAGAAGGTGGGAAGGAAGCATGGACGCCAGAGTCATCAGCGCACCTTGCACCCAGGCTCACGGAGTTACTGAGGCCTTACAATAAATTATCAAACCTATATTCATAACAGCATTTTTACGAAACATTGGAGTTCAAGAAATATTCGGCTATTACTCCCAGCCTGAATATCAGGATCTGGGTATTAACGATGGCCCTGTATCAATCATACCTCTCGCTTTCAAGCTTTGACCGACTGAGAGACAATTGAAGAACTTCTCCAAGTCGGCACAACAGCGTGCAGCTGCCCACCTTCCACCTCTCTCAGGGAGGAAATCGTACAACGACCGGCTGTTCAAAGCCGACGGCACGATTTGAGTAATTGCAGTCATGTAGATTTCGCTACCAGACCAATCGCTATCATCCCAGAGAGAGGGCCCAGCGTGGATGACTAGATGTCGCAGGGCTTCAATGTGCTGGAAAGACACAATGTTCGTATAGAGTATACGCATGCCAATGATTAGAATGGACCGACGAACGAGGCCGAGGCCAAACAAATCTCCCATAAATTTGGCCAGATTCAAAGCACCTGCAACATAGCGATCGTGGTGAGCTGTCCGGGGATTAACAGACTCCTCACTCTCAGCCTGAGGCAAATGGTTAGCAGCGTAACGCGATTCCACGAAATAAGCTCACCTTCCAAGTGAAAGAGAAGATATTACCAACTTCGTGTTCTAGTGCGTCTGCCAAGCGATTTTTTCTGGAAAAGGGATCGCGGAAATACGAACAAAGGACGAGAATGAAATCGAGAAGAGGGTCGAATGGGCCCTCGTAGGTATCTATGGCTCGAAAAGCAAAAGCTCGGGAGAGTTCCTGCAAATCGTTATCCGTCCAATTGCTAGAGTTTTGTTTCGAGTAAACGAGGGAGTCTGCCCACGTCTTTCGAACTTCATCGTTCTTCGTGGTTGAGCCCATGAAGAATGCTTGATGTAACAAGTTGTCATCAGGATCACCTCCAGGTGGCATAGGAGTGGGGGCGCTACAAGGAGAGCTGGACATAGAGGAGTCTCCTTCCAACGAGCATGGCCGCTTGTCGTAGTGGCGAATGAGAGGCACTCGGCACTCGCGATAGTACCAGGTGTTGGTGGGACCATTATCCAGTGTCAGGGTATTGGGACAGACACGGTAGCGACGCGCATTGCTACTGATCATTCCGGGAGGCTCTTGTTTCTCGGACCTGCCTTCTGAGCCAAGGACCATATCAGATGCTGATGTCGCCCGGGTACAGACAGAAGGTAAAGATAAGTTTAGAGAGCCGGCAAGAACGGTCCCGGCCTCTGAGTAACGGCCGACGAGCTCGTTGGGAGAGGTAGAGTTGGGGTCCATGTCAGTGAGTGAGAGAGACGGGGAACGCGTTGGACGAGTTTATCGGTGGCTTAGTCCGTGGCGAGTGTATGGCGCAGCTTGTACACACTGGTGAGGACGGAACCTTGAATCTTGAGGCCTTGAGGTAGCACCACAATGGCATCCTTATATTGTCCAGATACTTGCTACCAGTCAATGTGTGGCGAATCGTCAGCATTGACCGCTTTCGCGTAGAAACCATGCCACTCGTCCGCTAGAAGTCCACTGGCCTGAGGGAGGATTCATATTCGAAGTGCCTTGTTGTTTTCATGCTCATGAGTGCAGACGCCCAGCCTAAGCATTGCGAGATCAGCGAACAAAGTGAAGCAGAGTAAAACTCCCGACAACCACTGTAGGCACGAGTACGAGCTTCAGGGTTGTCACCAGGTCACCATTGTCACGCCAGTCACCTATCCACGCCTACGCTTACAAAAGGCGTGCCAAACGGTGGAAGCTGATGACCATTAGCGCCCCGAATAGCTTTCTTTCCAGGACAGAAGACATTGACCTCACAAGCCTCTCACATCAGCCCTTTCCACACCAAGCATCCACACAAAGTCAATGGCTGCCCACAATCAAGGCTCCGAGTCGCCTCTTACTGCCCTTTCCAGCACCAGCAATGGTTTTCCCGCTGCGAATACTAGTATGTCACATTGCTAGTGCAATGTCAGCTGTATTGATTTTCCAGATCCTCAGATTGACTCGGAGCCCAGGTCGTCCGACTCCGAGCCAGACGCCCCCGCTCGCCAAGTTCTCAACAACCAGGAGCTTGCAAATACCATTACCCAATTTCTGGGTACCCCCGTCGACGGCTCCAAAGACCATTATAGAGCACTGGCTACAGTGACAACCGTTAATTGGGCCTTCTTTCATGCGGGCACGGATGAACTTTGGCGCAATCTCCCCTCGCTTGGTCCTGCATTACAACTCCTTCCTGGTTGTGGTCAACCCGGAATGTACCTTGAAGCAGGCAATGTAGTACTTCAAGCTATATTCGTTTCATGAAGTGCGTGCTAACTGTTTCCTGACTTCTATTAGGTTATTACGCAATTCGACCAAGCCCACGGCGATCCCTGGGGCCGGTTTCGCGTATATCACGACAAAATCGAGATCCTCACGTTAGCTAAAGATGAAGCGATCGAAAAGAAAATTCCGCCATATTGGTTCTTTCACCTTCTCAACCATCCGTCGAGGCCCACCATTCTGTTTCCGAGAGTGGCAACACTTGAAATCGAGGCTCCAACTTCCCTCAACAATATGATCCCCTTTCTACAACTTCCGGCACTCGAGACTGTCCTCATCGCCGACTTTTCGGACGATGAGTGCAGGTATGCTGCCCAGGAAGAGGACCTCATCACTTCAATAATCGCCCGCTTTTCACACAGTTCGTCCCAGATACGGACACTTGTACTTTCCTCGCCTTTCACTGAAAGGTTTGCCAGGCCCCTCTGCAGCATCCCTACTCTATCGGAGGCGAGACTTTCTCTTGCAAGTCTCGTAACCGCGAACGACCTGGCCTTCCTTCACAAGATACCCCGGCTTGAAATTTTAGACCTGCTGACCATGTTTGCAAGTGGCGTTGGAATCTTTCCAGAATTCGGAAAACATTTGGAACAACCCTACATTGACACTAGCAACCCTCCGTCAACTATCTCGACGATCAAAGTTGATACCGAGGGGTATTCCGCGTTTTGGATCACATCGGCCTTTTCCTCCCCTGCGTTGCGCACTTTTAGGGCTAATTTTGCCCCCGATCATATCGAGAGCATCTTGCTGGTTCCCCACATCCTCGACGTTTTGATGCACCGTGCTCCGAATCTAGAACAGCTGGCACTTACCTTGCCACGCGCCCCACACCGTGACTTATGGTCCAAAATTCAGGACTTTGAGAACGATCCGAGAGTGTTCACACCAAACAATCTGTTACAAAACTTATCCACCCTACAGCATCTCGCTGTTTTATCAATCAGGTTCATACCATTCCTTCAAAGAGATTTTAGCGTTCAACTATTGGCCCGCATACCCGATCTACCCTGTCTCCGCAAACTTCACCTATGGCCCATGCCTCTGTCAAATCAGCGTCACCACCAGCTGATTCTACCCACATTATCCTCCCTCCACACCCTATCTCGGGATTGTCCCTCCCTAAGACGCATAGCAATCCTTCTAGATTTCTCCATCATTCCGCAAGAACTACCTGACGACTCGGTTTCCAATCATGGTCTCGAAGAACTTTTCATTCGGACAGAATACCGTGATGACTTGCAGCTCGATATTGCCGAGTATAGCTCCCTCGCAGCGTACTTGGACCACTGTTTCCCTAATATCAAAGATATGACATCCAACTTCCTTTCGGATTCCAAGGAACTTGCTCTCTGGACAAAGACCTATCCTCTTATCAAGAAGAATCAAGCACTCCGACAACGCTTGTTGAAGCAGCACAAATCATCGTCCGAAACCACAAGCCTGTCCACGGCCTGAGAAGAGCTATTTTCCCCTGAAACTCGTCCATTTATCCGACGAACCTGGAGGGAGAGTAGAGAAGATAATGTCGAAGAGTGGTATGGCAGGAGGGATCGCAGAATATCTCACCCTACTAGTATTGTCTAGTTAGCCCCAGCATCTCTCTCGTATGTCGTTACGTGCTACTACTAGCTAGACTGGTAATCAGCTGGAAATAGACAATACTCGCCTGAAGGCCTGCGTTGCAGCAACACATCCGTTCTCCGACGCCCGGATTAGCCAGTGCAGCCACAAGTCCAACGGCATCCTTGTCGATTGTATACATATCGTTCGGGTTTGGTAAAGACTACCGTTGTTACGCCTCCGCTTACAAAAGAACTGCAACTTGGGCCTGAAGGAGGGATCTACATTTTGAAGTGCCTCGTTTTCATGCTCACGGCAGGCGCCCGGCCTTGACATCGAACAAAATTGAAATACATTGCCTGACAACCAGTGGGCACCGCGTTTGATGGTGGCTGGCGGCTTGTCCCATTCAATCTGCAAGGCACAAACTCATTTAGGCTGACTACGGGATTGTCTATTGTGCTATACAGATTGTTACCATTGTTACACCTAGCCACTTATCCACACCTGCACTTACAAAAGGTATGAATGGTGGACCACAGACGAATTCTGTAAACCCCCCTCATCCATATTACAAACCCATCGCATTGGTGATGTTCGCTTCAAGCATTCGGAAGACGATGGCTGCCCGCAATCAAGGCTCGTTTCATACGGCCCTTTCCAGCACCAGCGATGGTTTCACTGCCACAAGTACTAGTATGTTGCTTTGCCAGTGCAGTGATAGCTATATTTATTTTCCAGATCTCCAAATTGTACCCAGTTCGTCTGACTCGAGGTCAGATATACCCGCTCGCCAAGTTCTCAACAACCAGGAACTTGTAAATAGTATCATCCAATGTCTGGGTGCCCTCTTGGACGGCTCCAAAGACCGTTTCAAAGCACTGGCGGCAGTGACAACAGTCAATGAAGCCTTTTTTCATGCGAGCACGGATGAACTTTGGCACACTCTCCCCTCGCTCGTTCCTGCGTTGCAACTCCTTCCTGCTTGTGACCGGCCCGGAAGGCATCTTGAAGCATCCAATGTGGTACTACAGGCAATATTAGTTTGACGGAACCTATGAACGCTAACCTCCCCCTGTCTTTTCCGGATCCTAGGATACCATGCAATTCGACCAAACTCACGGTGATCCCTGGGACCGGTTTCGCCTATATCACCACAAAATTGTCACCCTCAAGTTAACGAAAGTTGAAGCGCTCGACAAGCAAATTTCGCCATATTGGTTCTTTTATTTGTTCAACCATCCATCGAGGCCCACCGCTTTATTTCCAAGATTGGCGACGCTTAGAATCGAGGCTTCAAATTCCCTCAACGATATGATTCCCTTTCTACAACTGCCGGCACTGGAGACTGTCGTCATCGCCGACTTTTCGGACGATGAGTGCGGGTATGCTTCCCAGGAAGAGGACCTCGTCACTTCAATAATCGCCCGATTTGCGCACGGCTCGTCTCGGATACGGACAATTGTACTTGATACGCCTTTCACCGAAAGGTTTGCCAAGCCCCTCCGTGGCATCTCTACTCTCTCGGAAGCAAGGCTTTGTGTTGCCAGTCCTGTAACTGCGAAAGACTTGGCCTTCCTTCACCAGATACCGGGGCTTGAGACCTTGGACCTGATGACCATGGGTACACGCGGCGTTGGAATCTTTCCAGAACTCGGAAAACATTTGGAGCAACCCTACGCTGGGACCAGCACCCCTCCGTCAACTATTTCGACGATCAAATTTGATACCGAGGGCTATTCCGCTTTTTGGGCATCATCGGCCTTTTCATCCCCGGCGTTGCGCAATTTTAATGCAAAGTTTGCCCCCGATCATATCGAGAGCATCTTGCTGGTTCCCCACATCCTCGACGTTCTAATGCACCGTGCTCCGAATCTCGAAGAGCTGTCACTTACCTTGCCACACAGCCCACCCAAATGGTCTAGAATTCAGGATTTCGAGGAGGATCCCAGAGTGTTCACACCAAGCAATCTGTTACAAAACTTATCTGCCCTACAGCATCTCACTACTCTATCAATCAAGAACATACCATTCCTTCGAGAAGATTTTAGCGTGCAACTATTGGCCCGCATACCCAATCTACCCCGTCTCCACACACTCATACTAATCCCCAGAACTCGATCAGAACAGCGTCGCCACCAACTCATCTTGCCTACACTACCCTCCCTCTATACCCTATCTCAGGATTGTCCCTCGCTAAAACGCGTGACAATCCTTCTAGATTTCTCCATTATTCCACAAGAACTACCTGACGACACGGTTTCCAATCACGGTCTCGAGGAACTTTTCATTTACACAAGATACCGTGATGAGTTGAGGCTCTGTGTTGGCGAGTACGCTTCCCTCGCGACGTATTTGGATCACTGTTTCCCTCATCTCAAAGATATGATATCCTACTTCAAGTCTTGTTTGGATTCCAAGGACCTTCCCCTCTGGACGGAGACCTATAATCTGATCAAAACGTATCAAGCACTCCGACAGCGCTTATCCAGGTTGCACAAATTATCATCCGAGTCCAGAAGCCAGTCCACATGCCAGGCGGTTTAAGAAGGGTTACTCTCAGAGGGAACCTGCCAATCTACTCGACGAGGGATGGCACACCCGAAAAATCTAGAATAATGTAGAAGATTAATTTGACTAGAAGAACTAGGGACAGTCTTTTAATTAGTCTCGGTATCTTGCTAGTATGTTGCTATGCTTACTACCAATCGTCTTTGTGTTTAGATGTCATGCTCAACTTTACCAAGCGTCTTACTGTAAATCTGCCATGACACGACGGAAAACAAAGGACGTAAGAGTCTCTTCATTACACACCCCTTGAATTGGGGCTCTTGGTCCCGAAGGCGTTATCTACTGCAGTCAACAGCTTCATTAGGCGCCAATGGGCGCTGTTTCTACCAGGATCGGCAAGCCCCGGGCCGAATTGCACAGCTTCGTTGTCGAAATCGTCACCGAGACGGCCTCCCCTAACCGTCCCCCNGTCATCCGGTGAAACAGAAACTTGCAAGATCACTGCCAGCCGCCAAGTGTAGCACCAGCTCAAGACGAATATGTAGCTCATGGTCACAGGAATTCTTTCCCTTGAACCCTTGTAAGCCGTAGGTGTAATTTGTTGGCAGAGGCCTATTGTTCCTCAAATGGGTTTCTGTATCTTCCCGACGATGGAAGAAGGATGGGAGACAAGAGCAATAATAAGGCATGTTCACTTCTAAACGATTTATCTACAATACTTATTTGTGACTGCTAGGTTACGCAATAGTAGGTAATTGTGCGAGAGCGATGTCAGGTCGGAGTCCTGTGCATGCAGTGCCGTTGCCATCCTGTGCCGTTGCTGTCAACCGGTGCGGTTATAATTCCAGCTGAGGCTGTTATCCGCCGTTGAAGATAAAGACCCACCTCTCACCTAGTTTGAACGTTCCCCGCTCTTAACCAGCCCCCCTCACCCAATGTCGATATTGACAGAACTCGACGCTGTTCAGGCACAGGTAGCCTTAACCTGCGGAGATCCCAACGAGAAGGGATCAAATACCACCACCTCGTTCTCACCACTGCGAAGAAGGAGATCATCCGTCTCTTCTTCGGCTTCGCTGTCTAGTAGATGGCCAGATTCTTCAAGCACTTCAGCATCAAGCCAATCAGGCCGCTCAGTCCTTGAGGACGACCAAATCAGGAGCATTTTCAAAAGTTTGAAGAACGTCACAATTGCAGACCATGGCCTTGAGGAACTCGCACCTTCCCCGAAAGAACTCAAACGTTCACCGCCTCCAAAACCAAAACGACTATCATCTGAAGATAGGCTTAATCCTACCGCCGTCCCTTTTGTTCCTGGGGCGTCGCCCACCCAACAAGACTTCGAAGTGATATCAACACATTCGCCGTACAATGCCGGAGGAGAGTATATGCCGCCCCCCAGGCCTACCACCACCTCCCGAACTCCCGCCAAAAAATCCTGTGGAAGGCACGCTGACCACAGTACAACTCGAACACCCTTCACATCTCCCACCTCCAGAGTACGCACCGTGCGACCAGCCACCCCCTTGGTCCAACGCCTTTGCTTCGGGCATCAACCCTGCAATCGACGTCCAAATCCGCGAGTTCCATGCACACGCTGCCGTAACATCTAATCCTAAGTGGACGGAAGATGAATTGGCCGTCTTTGCCAGCCAGATTTCCACGCACGCCTACTTTGCCACAGAGGATCCCGAGCATACCACTGCCCAGTTCGCCCTTTTCATCCTCCAAGCATTGCAAGCTACGCATGGAGAGATGTTGGCTCAGAGCTTTTTGTGGAACCTGCGGCAGCACGCTATGCAAGCTTTCATGACTTCTTGGGAACCGGTAAGAAAGACCTTGACATGCCAGAAGTTTCTTCCTCATTGTGACCCCAAATTTCTCTCTTCTTAGGCCTCTCTTGACCCAGCGCACCACCACCCCGTTCAGCTGTCCGCACACGTAATCAGTGCGATTTCTCTGGCAAGGTTCATCGGCGATCTGTTCAGCTATGGTCTATTGCCCCAAGCCCATGTGATGAACTGCATCTCCAAGATCATGGAAACGACCTTCAGCGAAGAGCATATCGTAGCTCTCGGATATCTCGCTCAGAGGTCGGGCCCAGAGCTTTGGATGGCGTTCGAATCCTTGGAACGCAAGCCCGATTTCATCAAGGCTGGGAACTTCCTGCGCCAATATGAAGAGGTGATTTCCAGAGTCACTTGCACGCTCGTAACCGGGAGTGCGCAACCTGGTTATTCGGCTGTTTGGATTGATACAGTTCGAGCGACCTTTGTGGGATGGGAAGCTTACTTTACGGACGCTGTATATCAACAAGGCGATCGCGAAAGCAAAGCTAAAAGGAGACGATCACCATCTGCACGCTCCTAATCTGTGCGATGATACAAGGGCTATGGGCGAACACCCTGCTTCCAAGATCGTCGATGTAATCGAATGTTTCCCTGTAATTGTAGCTATAGCAGCAATATTGTAGAATAATAAAAAAGAAACTGAGTAATTACGACCGCGCAATGTTGACAAGGCAATGCTAGAGTGGCGCACGAATGTCACCTATGAGGTAAGGTTGAGTGTAAACTTATTTACACGATAACTTGTCAACTCGTTCATGACCTGACCTCTCTCAAGCTTCCGTGTCGGACCTCGGCGTGCTTGATCTATTAATAAGTGAACGCTTCGCCAAGAACGTGAAGACTACCATCGTGCTGGCCAAGCCAACGGCCTGGATTGAGAGGAGCCCGTGGTTCCATCGGTCTTAAAGTGTAAGAAGGCTACGAATGGCTGTTTGTACGTTTTGAGGAGCGGACACCGTGACATCTGACAACGGCGCTGAAGTGGCTTGGACATAAGACGGAAGCGCACAAGCGCTCCGCTTCCTGGAATATTTATGCCTAGTATAGAGTTGTCCATCGGAACGGGCTGATATCGACTCTATCCTCGCTTCCCTGCTATTCAACGCTTCGGATTTGCCAAGAAACTAGCACGATCTATAACCTAAAGATGTATTAGATGATTGATTCTGACCACGAGTTCTCGGCATGGTCGACCAGCTTAAAAACACGCCAATTTGACGCCAATAGAGATGATCAGTGACCCCTCCGAGTCGACAGGCGTCAGCAAGACCTCCCCGAACCACTGTAAATTGAAGAGCATTCAAATCCTCACGCCACTTTGACGATTCCTTCTCATAACTGCACTTCTTTGCTCCACCCCATACACCATCTCCACAGTCCCCGAGATGCTGAATATTGGTAAACGAAACACCGCCGAAGGAGTACAACCAACGACAGCACCAGCCCCAAGGACGCGACCGCATCATGTCGACCCCAAAACAAGAGTATTAGTGGGTGCGGTGCTTGGGAGCGCTGTAGGCCTCATACTCGTCATCGTCGCGTTTCTGCTATGGAGGCGTTGTAGATCCGCGCGGAGGCGAGAGAACGACGCGTCGCGGGCGGAGGAAGCGACTGGACGTCCATCATCAGGTGCGTAACCGACGCGTCACCGAGCTACCTCCTTGATGTGCCCGCGTTGTTCGCTGACCCCACGCGTTACAGTCTACTCCGGACGGCCCTTGTCAGATCCTTTCGCAGCGGAAGTAAAGACCGTAGTCTCCAACGATGACCAATTCGGCTCTCCACCAACAACCCCACAAGGCAAAGAATTTTCTCTCGCAAGTCCACCTCATTCACTCGACCTCCGATTGTCCGAGTCGCATGACGATCATGGGATAGAACGAGATCCACGCATGTCCGCAGAAGTCTATAGCATGCCGGACTTATCAAGAACATTTGTCGCCAACGTCAGAGCGACAGCCCGTAGCCCACCACCATTAGAACCGATACCCTCGTTCAAGTGATACCCCCNATCTGTCTTGCATCTCATTTTTGTACCGTCTTGCTGCAACCTGATCATTTACGGTTCACTTACATCCAAAGTTCCATTCGTATTTTTGGCATCCAGGCGCCCTTGTGTGTTCCCGAATAGAGTACAATTGTATTGTTTCTGTACCTGTTGTTGTTCACAGCTCGTTGTATCCAATACGCTCCAAGTAATTGTTTGTGAGCGATAACGCGATGCGTTTATACCGTTTGATGACTTTAGTCAACTTCTTCAGCGCAAAGCCCCAAGCCGTCGATGGCAGTCCTCCCCTGGTGGACAGATCCCCATGTCAGCCGATCAGCGTATCACATCACCCTTGCCACTAGAACACTCACGAATCGCATTGCCCAGGTCGAAGGGCACACCACTGGGGTTGCAATGGAATAGCGCGTACACCTCTTTGCACCATCCTAAATCGGACATCATGTAGTCGGTGCAAAGCTTCCGCGACGGTTCTAAACTGCCCACTAGGATGATGGGGTCCAGTCCAGAAGACCTAGACTCGCCAACACGAGTAAGTCTCTCCCAAGAGCCAGCATCTGATAGATGACGTACCTCAGAAGAAACAGCGGCTCGAGGCCAGATAATGGGGTCCAAATTCTCTGGAGAGGCTTGTTCGGTCCATAGCAATTGCTGCCCTAAAGCAGATGAAAGTCAGAGCTTACAGATTACAACAAACGCTTGATGCAAACCTCCTAATACAAGACTTGCTTCGGCCGATGAAAACCTAGCCAACGGGTCGAAGGCGTAAGCCTATAATTATGGAGTCAAGCCTCAACGTCAACTTGAAATCAGAAAAGCTAGCACACTCTACCTTCTGCCAGCTCTTGAACGGATCGCACCAGCTATTCCTGAAGTCATGACTCGATTTAAGCTCCCCGTATAACCATCCAAAGCAAAGACTGTCTTACGTTCCAGGATAGTTTCCGAACCACTCTCCTCCCCCACAATCCTGACAATCGCGTCAATTTAAGTCTTACAAAATAGTCACGGAAGCAATTTACCAGATAGAAATAATCAGACGGCGCATGGACGATTCTGAACCCTTTCTTAGCCACCTCTGTTGCATGCTCTGACGATTTCCAGACCCTACACATTTTCATTAACTGCATCTTGCCGAACTGAAAGCAGGGCAGCGGCTTACATGATGATAGTATCGTTTGCAAGGGAGACTCGATGATTCAATGCCATCTCTGAAGATAATACGAGGTCAAGTTAGTACGAGGGCTAGTCCTAAAGAATGAGACCTACCTTGCCAGACAACGACCTTCTTGCCAAGCTGTCTCAGGGCGCCATGCGTAGTTTGAGTGAACGAATCCAAAGCCTTTTCCAGTGTTGCTCCAGAACGCTTCAAATCTTCCTGCGTGCTGGGATCTTTCTGGTAGCAATTTTCATTGATTTCGTCACCCCCAGTCCCGAACATCGTAGAGGGTAATGTCTGCGCTATGGACGAGAGCATCGAAACTGTGAAGTTGGTTGTGGCGGATGAAGCGAGGCGTAGCTGGCCTGCTGGAGGCTCGTGTGCGTATTGAGACCATGGCATTGCGTCTGGGCAAGCGATATGTTCTGGATATGCTTTTGCGATGATCGCTGTGTGTCCTGGAGTGTCGATTTCCTAAAATACAAATTTAGAGAGTGTGCCATGATAATTCGAGTAGGCGAATGTGAACTGACCACGAGCACATCGATACCCCTCTTCATGTATGGAGTCAGTTCCAGGAGCGCAACATAAACGTGTCGAAAAGGTGAGTACATACTTCAGCGGCATATTTCACGATACCCTGAACATCGGCTGAGCTGTATATTTCCTTGCGAGAGTAAGCCCCCTTCTTTGCAAGTTCTTCAAACCCAGGGATTGTCAAAGGGAAGCTTTGGGAATCAACGACGTGCCAATGAAACACGCTCATTTTGACCAAACTCATTGTATCCAGAACCCTCTTGATATCATCGACAGGGAAGCTGTGTAAGAGTGTGCGTCAACAGCAGCTTCCTTTGAGAGGCGGAAAGGGCGTACAAGTTTCTCGCAGTGTCCAGCATGAACCCTCGATACGGCTACACATCCACATCCAGAGTTCAGTCAGTAGAGAAGTAGAGATTCTTAGACCGAGGGTTGTAACTCACGAATGCAGGGTAATCCTTTTCAATGGTCACAGGAACCTGGTGCGCATATACGATTCCTCCGGCGTCTCCTTCATCGACATCTCCTGGAAGCCAATACCACAACTGCTCAAACGTCGTCAACCCCCTCAACAGACCCAAACTCGAATTAGCTCTAATAACCGCAGGACCCCCATTTGCGGGCACCTTCAACGAGTACTCTTCGCTCCTGGTACCAATATCTTTGACCGCTTCGACTGAGATAGGGAGGATTGTGCGTGATGTCGAAGATCCAACAGAATCATCATCGTTGGTAGATTTGGAATGAGAGTAAGAGTCAAGTGTTAATGTCAAGAGCGACAACGACGAGGCGCTCTCCAACCCTTCTCGGTCGTCCTCCCCACGTCCAACAACCAGCCTCCCAAGTTTATCGTTCCAAAGGCGATACTTAGTCCGGGAGATAGCGTCTAGGAGGTCCTGTGGTGGAGACCAGCCAGAACCCGCCTCGAACTGGATGTCGAAACTAGGGGAGAGCTTCAGCAGGCTAGTACCTGTTTCGAGGTTCCTGGGAACAGGCCATAGCGCGTTAACGAGCCCCACGGCGTGTAAAGTGGTATAGATGGATGTGAATGAGAGCTTCATTGTGAATTTCGTGTCATAGCAGATGGAGGTGTTGAAGTAGGAGGTCACGACATCGCTTAACTGCATGTACTAAGTGGGAAAAGGCCTGGCGCGGTTGAAATTGACTGTGATATATGCAACTTCAATGCAAGAAAATGATAGCAGACACAATGAATGGGAATAAGTAAAACACAGAGTTAAGAGCATTTGTCGCTAACGTCAGAGCGACAGCCCGTAGCCACCACCATTATCGTTCAAATGATACCCCATCTGTCTTGCCTCTCATTTTTACATCGTCTTGCTGCAACCTGATTAGTTACACTTCACTTAAATCCTGAGTCCCATTCGTACTTTTGGCATCCAGAAAACCTAGCATTTTCGCGAATAGAGTATAATCATATTGTTTTTGTATCTGTTGTCATTCACGGCTCGTTGAATCCAAGATGCTCCGAGTACTTGGTTGTGAGCAATGATACGATGAGTTTATACCGTTCGATCACCTTAGCCAACTTCTGGAGCACAAAGCCCCAAACCATCGATGGCAGTCCTCCCCTAGTGGACAATTTCCATGTCAGCCGATCGGTGTATCGCACCACCCTTGCCATTAGAACACTCACGAATCGCATTGCCCAGGTCTAAGTGCACACCATTGGGGCTGCAGCGGAATAGCGCGTACACCTCTTTGCACCATCCTAAATCGGACGTCATGTAGTCGGTGCAAAGCTTCCGCGACGGTTCTAAACTGCCCACTAGGATGACGGGGTCCAGTCCAGAAGATCTAGACCCACGAACAAAAGTAAGTCAGTCTCCCCCGAGAGCCAATTATGATAGATGACGTACCTCAGCAGAAACAGCGGCTCGAGGCCAGACAATAGGGTCCAAATTCTCCGGAGAGGCTTGTTCGGCCCATAGCAATTGCTGACCTAAAGCAGAAGAAAGTCAGAGTTTACAGAGTACAAAAAGCGCTTGATGCGAACCTCCTAGTACGAGACTTGCTTCGGCCGATGAAAGCCTAGCCAGAGGATCGAAGGTGTAGGCCTACAATTGTGATATTAGGGCCCGAACCTTGAATGAAATTGCTAGCACACTCCACCTTCTGCCAACTCTTGAACGGATCGCACCAGCTATTCCTAAAGCCAAAGCTCGATTTGAGCTTCCCACATAACAAACCAAATACTGTCTTACATTCCAGCAGAGTTCCCAATCCATCCTCCTCCGCCACAATCCTGACAATCGCGTCAATTCAAGTCTGACAAAATAGTCATAGAAGCAGATTACCAGATAGAAATAATCAGACGGCGCATGGACGACTCTGAACCCTTTTTTAGCCACCTTTGCTGCATGTTTCGACGATATCCAAACCCTAGATAATTTCATTAGCTGAATCCTTCCAAACTGAAGGCGGCGATAGTGGCTTACGTGACAATAGTATCGTTTGCGAGGGAAACTCGGTGATCCAGTGCCATTTCTACAGTCGAAATGAAGGATTAGTACGAGCACTAGTACGACAGAGCGAGACCTACCTTGCCAGACAACGACCTTCTTGCCAAGCTGTCTCAAAGCGCCATGCGTACTTTGAGTGAACGAATCTAAAGCCTTTTCCAGTGTTGCTCCAGAACGCTTCAAATCTTCCTGCGTGTTGGGATCTTTCTGGTAGCATTTGGTGTTGATCTCGTCGCCTCCAGTGCCGAACATCGTAGATGGCAATGTCTGTGCTATGGAAGAGAGCATCGAAACTGTGAAATTTGTCGTGGCAGATGAAGCGAGGCGTAGCTGGCCTGCTGGCGGCTCGTTAGCATATTGAGACCATGGCGTCGCGCCTGGGCAAGCGATATGCTCTGGGTATGCATTGGCAATGACCGCTGTGTGTCCAGGGATGTCGATTTCCTAGCACCCGAAGTCAGCACGAGTGGACGATTCAAGCAGGCAGTGTCTACAGACCATAAGGACGTCGATACCTCTCTTGATAGATGGAATTTAGTTACAGGGACACGTCAAAGAGTGGGCACATACTTCAGCGGCATATTTCACAATACTCTGCACATCCGATGAAGAGTATATCTCGTTGCTTGAGTATGCCCCCTTCTGCGCAAGTTCTTCAAACCCGGGTATCGTCAATGGGAAGCTTTGGGAATCGACGACGTGCCAATGGAACACGCTCATTTTCACCAAGCTCATTGTGTCCAAAACTCTCTTGATATCATCGACAGGGAAGCTGAATAGGCAAGTATCAACAGCAGCTACTTTAGATAGGTACAAAAGACGTACAAGTTCCTCGCAGTGTCCAGCATGAACCCTCGATATGGCTACACACCCCGTCCAGAGTTCAGTTAGAAAGGTACGGATGCTTGGACTGAGAGAGTTTAACTCACGAATGCAGGGTAGTCCCTTTCGATGACTACAGGGGCCTGGTAAGCATATACAACCCCTCTAGCATCTCCTTCATCGGCATTTCCAGCATCCCGAGCTGGAAGCCAATGCCACAACTGCTCAAACGTCGTCAACCCCCTCAGCAGACCCAAACTTGAATTGGCTTTGATAACTGCAGGACTCCCGTCTGCCGGGACCTTCAACGAGTACTCTTCGCTCCTGGTACCAATATCTTTGACAGCTTCGACTGAGATGGGGAGGAGCGAGTGTGATGTCGAAGAACCATCATCGTTGGTGGTGGTAGATTGGGAGTGAGAGTCAAGTGCTAATGTCAAGAGCGACAACGACGAGGCGCTCTCCAACCCTTCTCGGTCGTCCTCCCCACGTCCAACAACCAGCCTCCCAAGTTTATCGTTCCAAAGGCGATAATTAGTCCGGGAGATAGCGTCTAGGAGGTCCTGTGGTGGAGACCAGCCAGAGCCCGCCTCGAACTGGATGTCGAAACTAGGGGAGAGCTTCAGCAGGCTAGTACCTGTTTCGAGGTTCCTGGGAACAGGCCATAGCGCGTTAACGAGCCCCACGGCGTGTAAAGTGGTATAGATGGATGTGAATGAGAGCTTCATTGTGAATTTCGTGTCATAGCAGATGGAGGTGTTGAAGTAGGAGGTCACGACATCGCTTAACTGCATGTACTAAGTGGGAAAAGGCCTGGCGCGGTTGAAATTGACTGTGATATATGCAACTTCAATGCAAGAAAATGATAGCAGACACAAT